>ML784387.1:217607-277370 GCA_009831015.1 Picea engelmannii | reverse complement strand
TATGTCTTTCACATGATATATTTCATTCTTTTTCATGTGTAATATCTAATGATAACTCTTTTTATCTTTGTTTGTTCTTTCATAGGTATAATCCTTCTTGGAACACATTATCTTCCAAGAGATAGATATACAGGATATGTACATAGATGATGCAAGCAAGATATGTACAAGAAAAATAAGAGTGTTGTTACCTTTTAGTAGAAGAAGTCTCTTCCATCCTGCTTAGTCTTCTTTGCAGGTTCCTTTTCTTCGGCAATCGATGCTTCGTGTTTCTCCTTCCTTTTCTTTAGCTCGGGACACTGATTCCTGTGGTGACCGTACTTTTGACAGTTGAAACACTGTATTTCTGAAATGTCTTTTCTTTGTTTTGGCTTCCTTCTTGAATCGAACTTTCTTTTGTCTCTGAAGTTCTTGAATCTTGCTGTGAAGGCTTGATCATCGTACTTCTTTTGAGGTTTCTCTTTTGCATTGATCCTTGATTCTTCTTGAGCACAACAGGTCCAAAGTTCTTCAAATGTCGGGTACTCCTTCCTTGTGTTCATGCTTGCGGCAAATGCATCCCATGTCTTGGGAAGACCATTGAGTACTATGTTCACCAATTCCTTTTCTGAAGTGATCTCTTCAGTAGCTTGTAGTTGATCTCTTAGCCGGGAGATCCTTACAAAGTATGATGTTATGCTGTCGTCATTATTCATCTTCATGTCACAGAGCTCATTCTTCAGACTCATAACTTGTCCAATGTTTCTAACTGAGAAGAGATTTGTTAGGGCATCGTACATCTTCTTCGATGAGTCAAGATGGGAGATGTAGGGTATCAAGTGGTCTTTTATGGAATCCACTATGATACTCATGGCATTGATGTCAACATCTTTGAACTTTTCCATAGCTGCAACGTTTTGCAGTTCCTTCTCTTCTCCTTCTGTAAACTCTGGCTTCACGATCTTTCCTTTCACAATATCCAACACTTTATTCTTAGCAAGGATGAGGTCAATCCTTGTCTTCCATGCTCTGAAGTTAGAGGTTTCATCTAGCTTGTTCTCAGACTTCATAGAGTTCGTCATGGCTTGCTTGACTTGGTCAAACCCTAGATTTGACCAAAAATCCAAACTTCACGTCTTCGCCTTCTGAGAGTACCAGGAGATGCGTTGGGCTAGGGCGCACTGATCTATCGGGAGATTAGGTCAATCTCGTCACTTAAGGTGCCTCGCCAAGAGGTTTAGGGTTTTTGCAACTACTTTTGCTAGTAATCCTAGCTGCAGTGCTTTTGGAAACTGCTCCTGCTAGTAACCCTAGCGACAATTCCTCAATGAGCTCAATGTCTAGTGGCTATGTTTCCTTCCAGCGTTTTAGGCTGACTGAAGGGGTGTGGGCCCATAACTTGTTAGAATATAGAAGATAGTGTGCTCGTTTTACCATTGACGATACCCTCGTCACCCAACCACAGGTCGAAGCCTCCCTCCGAGCACCTTAACCTTGACTGAGAATTCCTCTAGAAGCAAACCCTAGGCTAGATAGCCAAACAAAGAGTAGTGCATCAATCCCCAAGGATAGCGCATCACAAAAAGCTGATCAGATGTTCCAAACCCTAGCCAAGAGATATTCAAGCCAAAACTGAGAACTTGTTGCTGCTGCAGCTGCACCAACTCTTCCTCCAAGCCTGTGCACCAAACTGCACAACTGCAATTCTAAGATGCTGCAAATGAGAATTGGCGCCCTGTATTTATAGTAATCCTGCCAGTTTTGCTGGGGCCGACTTCTCCTTCTGGGTATGTGTCTGTTCAATATATTATTATAATTTCTAGCCGACTTCTTCTCTTGGAGGCTAATAGCCTAATATCAATTATCTTCCTGAGCCGACAAGGCTTCTAGGGTTATTAACCAATTCATTAGGGTTTCTCTTGCTTCCTGGAGTCTTCTATTCTCGTCAGGTTCACACGTGGGGGTAAATACCTCCCGCAGCTACCATAATATTAACACATGCAACAACCACGAAATATCTCAAGCACATAACTAAAACGCATCCAGAAACCCCCATTGTATCAGATTTGTGAGACATAACACTAGATCTGTAGTAGATATCTTGATCAGTTGGATTAGGGATATTTCAGTGGTATCAGAGTTGGTTTTCCTGCCAGCCTAAGGGGAAAATCAGATAAGGATGTAGATACATCATTACCAGCGAGTGGATTAACAGGAGCACAGATCGAGCCTACACCCATTAGATGCAGGGAGCATTGCTATAGTTGCAAAGTGCCTTGGAAGCCAAATCACAGATGCATGGGTAAAGGGAAGGTGCACATTGTTGAGGTGCACTATGACAGCGAGGATGAGGAGATGCATGTGAATGCAACCATAGATGCCTATTTAGAGCAGTCTGATAAGGCTAGTGACTCTTGCGCATCTGAGGGACAGTTGGATGGAGAGGATGATAGCGCATATCCTTCATTTTCCCCATTAGGTAATGTTGAGGATTCAAGACTTCAGCGTAGTGGTGACACTTGTGAGGATTCATATGTGTTGGCACTTAGACATGATGAGGTTAGGAGGTTGGATGACCTACCTATGGGTGTAGACATGGCTTCCACGAAGTCATGTATGGAGGATGATGAGCTTCCTATGAGGAGCGAGCCACATTTTTCATCTTCTCAATCACCTATGCTAGCTACGACACATGAGGATATCAGTGGCATTCCTGATATGGTAGAGGAGCCTTGTGTGGGGATTGTACACAAGGAACATATGGATCTGCAGATCCAGGAGGAGAGGTATGGTTTGGAGATAGTTGACCTTACACATACCTATCAGTATGAGGAGAGTGAATCACCACTCTTGGAGATTCCATTGATGGACTGGGTTGTGGAGACCGACAGCTTGTTGGGACACTTACTCCCATGATTGATCTACAATTATGAGGATGCACTCCTTATTGGTCGGATGACCATAACACGTGTTTGGACACATCTGTATGGGATCCAGGCGCAAATGATATTAGTAGGGTGAGTGCACAGGAGAATACAATGCGATTCAGATAGGGGTCACAATTGGTGATGGCGTGCAGTGGCATACAGGAGGACTCAGTGCAACAGGGGACATTGGGCAGTTCAGTGCCTTATATTTTGAGGAGTATGTTGTTGGGGATTCCATTGTTGACACTAGTAGTGAGAGGCATGAGGTAGCACCTCAGCAGGATTGTGACTAGGAGTCACGGCACTTGGCAGGACAATTGAGAGTCAGTGAGGACATGATCGTGGCAGCCACTAGATGCATTGATGATACACATGCATTGGTGGCAGGTTATTGTTGGAGGACCTTGATGGCACATGATAGTTCAGATGGGGGACTTGTCATTGATGACTTCCATACACTCAGGGAGAGAGTGATTGTGATGAGGGCCGACTACCAACAGTTGTTGATGGATAGGGATTACCTTTTGGAGGTTGGCGAGATGTATCACAGGGCACTGAGGGAGCAGGGGATTGAGGTGGATAGACTCACTCATGAGTTGGTGAGCACACAAAGATTCTTGGAAGGCACACAGACAACCCTTCAAGAATCAGAGTCCAGATCAGAGGAGCTCCTTGAGGAAATTAGACAAAGATCCACTTCATCTATTTTAGCAGAGAGTCAGATATATCCCTCAACCACATTGCGAGAGGATGTTGGTTGTTTAGCAGTGGAGCACAAGTCGAGGGAGGAGCATGAGGAGTACCCAGGATCACTGATGAGTATGGAGAGATATGATTCAGAGACACAGGAGGATGTCAATAGGTCACAGGGACCACCTTTCACGAGGGGTGTTGAGACAATTGGGCACACACATACACATAATAGGGATTCCAGCCTAGGGGCAATTATGAGGACACTTCCATTTGTGTTCTAGGATTGGTTGACCTTCATGTAGAGGATGATCCAGTAGTACACCCAGGATCCATGATGTTGCAGGTGTATACAGGAGATCACATGAGTATGTAAGGGCATATAGTGATGAGTGGTAGTTCACAGAGACATACAAAGGTGTACAGGGGGATTCAGGGGGATGCACTGGATTGCAGGGAGGAGATGTACTTAGTAGAGCATGGAGATTCCTCTCCCTTGCATCAATATACAGATCTGGGAGATCACCTTCATCGTAGCAATAGTTGCGTGAGTGATGATGGATGGAGAATGATTGACCCTCAATTTGTGGAGATACCTACTGTTGTACCCGATGGTTGGTGTTCAGCGATGAGTACAGGCGATTATTTACCATGGGTGCCAGTGGACGAGCTTTTGGTCAAGTCCTTGGGATTGACCAAAGCATATGATATACTTTCCAGTCCTACAGTTGGTTGCAGATATTTATGGTAGCCTTTCTCGATATATTTATCATTGACAACAATGCAGGGGGAGCTAGACAGTGGTAGGGGACATGGAGAGTTGGTAGGCCGAGACCACCTGACATGAGTGTCTTGATTGCATACAATAGGATAGGGGTGGATCATCAGGGGCAGACAGTTGAGGCCCTAGGCGTGATGGAGAGTATCCTAGGCCATGGGACAGAGGATATCTCAGAGGTTGCTACATATTCAGACTCTCATTGGGATGAAGGTGGAGGGCTTTCGACAATTACTGGCAGGGCACATCAACAATTAGTGGGGATTGGAAGTGATGAACTTCCAAATTTGACATGGGATTCGAGAGTCCATTGGGTCAAAAGTTTGTTTCATCTTATGAGGATCCACGAGTTGAGGGTCCAGTATGGATACTTTGAGCAGACAGTCATGATCAAAGTAGAGCAACATCAACATGATGGTCCTTCTCAGAGATTAGCATGGGACCCTGGGATTACAGAGCTGGGAATTTCATTGACTGATGGAGACGAGCGGACGTTTGTAGGGGGAAGTCACTTTGATTTTCCATTGAGTTTCAGTATTGGGGAGAGCACGTCACTGACTGGTGATTCGTTGAGGTCTTGTAGTACCTCACTATGGCAGCAACTTGTTCAGTCGGTGGGGGTCGTGTTGAGTTTGGTATGGTTTGGTAGGATAGACCCATTTCGGGTTGAGGCCATGTGTTATTTGTAGGAGACTCATGGTGTTGATATGTTACAGAGCTATACTCCACATGGCATTGCAGTTCACATTCTGATATGGGATCCAAGGATTGGAGTGCTTGGTAGTTCAATGTTTGATGGAGTTGAGTTTCGAGTAGAGTGGTTGCTTGGGGAGTTGATTGAGATTCTTTGGCCATTGATCATTCTACTCATCAGGAGCATGTGGGTGTCATGCGTGGTGAGCACTTGGAGAGACCACATCTTGAGGGGAGTATACCTTGTGTCACATAGGTGGATATGGGACCCTGGTATCATATGTAGTTGGATTCAATTATTGCTTGAGGACAAGCAATATTCCAGCAGGGAGGACTGTAATGTCCCCATTTTGTGACATTATAACATTACAACATTTCAGAGTGTTATTGCTACCCGAGTAGCCAGATAGGGGCGACAGAGAGTTCGGGAGATATTGAGGGGTTTATTTGGGCCCAACTTGTATCGTTCATCATCAGGATCCATTTCACACAACTGGGCTTTGGTTCCATTGCATTCCGACGATTTTCGTAATTTTGAGTTATTATGGGTGATATCTTAATTAAATTCACTAAGAAGGTCATAATGGGCATATTACTTGGAGAAACCTCTTAGTGTAATAGTTCATCGGAATCGAGAGGAAGAGCATTACAGGATAAGATGATGAGAAGTGACTTTAAGTGGTCGGAGAAGCTATCAGGATGGATAAATCACTGTTTAGAGGTAAAATGGTTAATTAATTAATTAATTAAGTGATTTAATCAAGGAATAATAAAATAAAGTAAAATTCACTTGGAGGGAAAAGGTCAACAACGAATTAGGGTTTCAGGAAGCTATAAAGAAAGGGTAAAGCAACCTAATTCATTATGCATTGTTATGATTTGATGTTGAGAGTTCCCAGAGGAGGAAAGATTCATCTTCTATTGTTTTGTGGATTTCTGGAGGAAACCACCACCATTGATCGGTTTCGGTGTTGAGAGACACACCCTAGTCCATTGGAGATACCATCCAGGTATTTCACCTTGCTATTCAGGAGTATCCAGTTATCAGTGTTGTGCAGCTCAGCCAGTGGGGGGTGCAAGTTCAGATAGAGGGTTTATGTAGCTGCATGAGATCAGAGCTCGGATTGCAGTTTCCTTCCGACCCAGTTGAGATCCAGCCAGGGCGCATAGATTGAGCCACTTCCCATCAGATTCCGACGGTGGAATCCTTTAGAGCGCATCATTCAGCCATTTAGGGCACAACTCTTTTGGAAGGATAGTTGGGGTTATAGACGAAGCATCAGAGAAGATATGGGGAAACCCTTCTGACCTAGTTCCGCTTTTGGCAAGGCAAACGTTTTGAGTCCTATAGCAGTCGTTTCCGTTGGTGGAATCATTTGGGGCGCATCCAGAGAGCCTAGGAGGTGCGCAGACCCCCAGGGGACGAGATCCAGAGCATTAGAGGCCAGATCTGTCATTCGACAATCACCAGTATCATTCTAGAGGCCAGAGTGCTTCTATTGGGGCAGTTTCCAGCTCATTCCGACGGGTATAACCTTGTAGACGAGTTTTCCAGTTTGTAGCGGTTACCGTGCTTCTCTGGAACTATCGTTTTTGCCAATCTATTCGTGCCTTTATCAGATCTGCCTTCATCTTCTGATCAGGGGTATTTTATGTTATTTGCTTGTATTTCGGTGACGATCCATGAGATCTAACTGAAGACTATCTTCTATATTTTCAGTATTTCATTGTATTTCCATGCTTGAATCTCATAATACATATTATTGGGCGATTGATGTTCTTTATTTCTGCATGCATCATATATATACTGTTTAAACCATAACATATAACATGCACATGCAACAACCACAAAATATCTCAAGCACATAACTAAAACGCATCCAGAAACCCCCAAAGTATCAGATCTGAAGATAAAACGCATCCAGAAACCCCCAGTATATCAGATCTGTGAGACAGAACACTAGATCCGTAGTAGATATCCTGATCAACTAGATCAGGGATATTTCATTAATAAGCTACGTTGCCAATTGAGCTTTTAAGTTGTATTTATGATGGTTTCGATATCATATATCACACAATGATGTAGTTATTGGGAGAATTGGGATTACTAGGTGGATACTGTTGGGTTTTGGCTTAATTCCCGTTGTCCCTTGGATGCATTTGCCGAGAGTGGATATGTCACATAAAAATTATGCATACTACACTTACAGTATATTGTCCTAAGTCACTGGTTCAATTTCCATAGTGATTTGGACCTAAGTGAAGGGACGGTTGGCTTGTAAGATTTCTCTTACAGTCTATTAAGTTATTGGTTCAATTTCCATAGTGATTTGGACGGAAGTGAAGGGACAGTTGGCTTGTTAGATTTTTCTTACTTTCTTCTATTAAGTTACCGGTTTAATTTCCATAGTGGTTTTGACCTGGGTGAAGGGATAGTTGGTTGTAAGATTGTTGGTGGTTCAATTTGGACATCAACAATGGGTTTCATGTGGTGAAAGGTTCAATTACTGCTCTTTTTTCTTTACTTAAGAAGATGCAATATTTCCAAAGCTGCCCATGCGTGGAGCCATTTTCCAATTTTTTTCTTTCAATGTGCAATTTACTATTTTTCAGGTGGTGTATTGTGTGGATACAGTCACCACTTGGGTAACTGTGAATGTTTCTCCAATGTAATGCCATTTCTACTATCCATGATTCTATTGTAATCGATTAAACAGGTAATAACTTATAAGATAGAGTTGCTCTTCCTATTCTTCGTTGTACATGTTACAAGTATAGAGCCTTGAAAGGTTTTTTGAAAGTGGATGAAATAGGATGCTTGCAGGCACAAGTATATCAAGTTGCCACCATCAGTCTTTTACCTGAGTGCAGTCTACATCATTTTGAATATGGCTACCACAGGAGTTTTTGAATCAAATGGTTACTAGGTCAACCGATTACTTCTATGTATTCCTTAGCAAGTGTTCATGTCTTTGATTCTTCAATTTTCATTGACCAGCTTTGTGCTTATGGTACTGGGTTTATTGACAAACTTTGGTACCATTGTCTCAACATTAGGGGACAGGCAAGGGAATAAAACATATTAAGTTATGTGCAAATGTTTTGTAAACAGTGCAAGCCAAGCTCAAAACTGTGTATGATTTTGTACATCTGGACATTGGACTATCATCTTCCAAAGATTTTTGGTTGTTAAATGTGTTGTGCTGCTGATCAAACTGCAAAGGTTGGGAAATAATTTGATATGACCTATTTTTGCCAAGATTTTTGCTGAGGTTGGACTTATGGTTTGCTATGTTAAAATATTGAAGATGATTGGTTTTTGCTTGCTTTTGAAATTTAAGTTGACAGAGCAACTGAATGAGGTTTAGCTGTTGTTCTACTTAATACATTTGTTTGTATAGTCTGATGAACCCATTGCAGCTAAATGTTTGAGCTCATACACACTAAAAGCTTTGTTGTTCACATCTATGCTTTCATATTAACATTTCTAGTTGCAGGGGGATGCAACATGTTATAATCAACTCCTTCAAGACCTTAATAATATTGAAGCTGGGGATCCTTCTCAGGAGGCAACTTTTGTGGTATGCATTTCGGCATGTTAACATGAATGTTGTTTGTCACTGGTTGTCCCTTTGCAAATTGTTTAGTTCTTTTTCTTTCTTGCATGGTTACTTTATGTAGCCAGATAATTGAATCTAGGAGTAATTTCAGTGCATATAATTGGAACTGATCAAAGGTCTTGCAGTTGTCTCAGAATATTTTACATTGTGTTGGTTGGCAGATGACATTGAAAGCCCTTTCTCAATCAGTCTCCTCTATTAATGAACACCACCATGGTTCTCTTCTTAGTTTTGTAAGTTATGACTGCTTACATTGTTCCATCAAATAGAAAGGTGGTGGTCCTGGAATGCTGAATTTGTATTTTAGGGGTGTGGAAAGGCTAGGTTGGCTGTCTTATGAATATAACAATTCATGATTCAGAGCATGTTCTTAATAAAGTGGTGCTAACAGTTCTGTATATATTCTAATAATTTATGCCAGGTACTTGGTATGAGCTTTTGGAATTTTAGTTTTGATGTAGCGGATGGGTTAATGGAAGTTATCATCAATTTGGTATGTAACATATTATCGATAGATTGTGAATATCCTTTGCTAATAAGGATGGCTTTGCTTTGGGCTAGAGATTAGGATGGCTTTGCTTTGGGCTAGAGATTATCTTATTATTGATTGCAATGCAGGTGACATCAAATGGAGGATTTGTGGATAGGTGCTTAGACATGCTTGTCAAGAATTTTCTACCGCCTTCATGTGGATTACCACTCTTCATGGATTCCCTTACTAGGCGGTTGATTTTAGGTGGGCTAACTGCAGATCAACTCCTCCAGAAAAAAACAGAACAGCTAGCAAGGAAAAATGAAATTCTGGACCGTGTGCATTTGGCAATACAACAAATTGCAGAACTTGTGCCAACTGCTTCATTAAGGCTGCAACCAATAATTATTCGAAGGATGCCACACAGAGTTATTCATAAAGATGTGAGTATATTAATTTACTTTGTGTTTGAATCATACGTCAAAATGCATATTGACTATAGGCTGTGGTAGTGATCTATAGACTCTAGAGTATATACTAATGAAAGAGTTCAAAGGACTGTCCTGAATTTCTCTCCCTCAGAAAATGTTGTCCTTTAAAGAATTGGTTTTCAGGGACAAGTCTTAACTTTATCTTCTTCCATTTTGTCATAGTCATTGTTTTCATTCTGTAATACCTTAAAATTGCTACTTCCAGATATTCCAGTCAAGGGTATGTATGATGGATAAAGCAGGTTGCAGCTGGTATTATCTTGTATTTATAAATTTGGTTAAAGCAAGTTGCATCTGGTGTTATCTTTTATTTATAAATTTTTCCTACACCCATTTTTTTCTTTAAGTGATGGGATTTCATTTTTCTTTTATAGTTTTGAGTCTTCCATCTGGTTATCTTTCCAATCATGCAATACAAATTGTTTGTTTATGCATAAATATTTTCTTTTTGTGTGTTGTCTTCACAATTTTTATCTTTGTTGTATATTCTTGTTTGATCATTATTTCTTTGCTGTATACATAATTTAAGATGATGCTCTTAAATTCTAAACATATTGCTGATTTACGTGTTATGTGATGTTGAGAAGGTGGTCCTTGATGCATGGGCACTGTCTACAGACTGCTTGGTTTTTGGGTAATGTGGTGTTGCCCTTACTTGCCCTTGTTCAGATTGACCATATTATTCTTCTTATTTTATTTATCATTCTCACTTTGTTTGGAATCAATGGTGGGTTGTTCTAGATGTTAACTGATCTATCACGTGAAATAGATTTTATGACTAAGATTATAAATTACTAAATTAGTGTTTATTTTGGTAATTTAATTTCTTTATATATTTCCATCAGGAATGGTGAACTTGTGAACCTATATTATATATCTATTTTTTTTGGTATTTGAATTTTTTCCACTTATCATTACAGTTGGATTTAATGTTTACTTGTGGTATTTTGCATTTTTTCCTGTTAGCATCATGCTTGGATTTAACATCTAAAAGGTTCTCCTTTGAGCATGATAGAAGAAACTGGTTGATATTAATGATCTACATCTGCACATCAGTGTTTTGAAATTTTCCTTAAATTTAAAGTTCTACTGGTTCATACACTGGTTAATACTCTTTGTAGTATGTACTGCTTACAAAGCCTTTGACACTGTCATCTTTTATGCCATTGAGAAGAGATCTAACCTTGATCTGTTTATAAGTAAAATTTGTTAGAGTTTTACTTGATTGCTCCGTTAGTATTTTCCTCAGCATGGCGCAGCAGTGATATGCCTCATCAGATTCATACTATCTTGGTTCCTGTGCACAGCATGATGGGGAGTTGATGATGGCACAACACTAGGCTGTTTTTGGAGGCGAGCTGCAGATTTGTAGGAGAGGTAGAGGGCGCATGCATACATGAGATACGGTTGGGTTTAGCTCAGTGCATGAGATATGATTGGGTTAAGGTTAATTTATCTGAGTGCAGAATCTGCTTACCATGGTCTGAAATTTAACAGTATTACCACTGCCTTTACTAGCTTTAAACAAAGTACCTAGTATACTAGTCAATGGAATTTGTTGGAAACTGCTTTTTTCCTTAAAACTACCTTGTGTTGTGAGTTTATTATAGTTGTTATTTTCTTTACCTTAGAAAGCATCTGCCAACTTAAGTAATTACTTTAGCCGGTAGTCTGATGCAGTGGGTATTGTCTTGTCTCGCCTCCATTGTGTCATTCTACTTGAGTTGCATTTGTGTAAACAGATCATATTGTCTATCTCTGTAAGGTATTAGGTAGCAGCCCTCTCCATACCGTCCTGCTAAATGTATGGCATACTGGCTTTTTGCAGAGCAATACTTACCATTTTCAACCAATAGTATTGCATTACAACCACAAAAGAAGAGGTACAACCACATTCAGTGGAGAGACATGTTATATTTTATTTGTTTCCTTCAGCACCCTTGTCATTTTGGGTTCATAAATAACCACTTTCCATGAGAGCACTTAAGTGCATTCACTTTTACCTTGCAGAGTTATATACTTACACCTTTTGCCTTTTATATACAGTTTTCGTAATGTAGAGAGACAACTTGCTAAATGGTAATTACTCTATTGTATGAGTTCTTATGTGGCCTTTATCTGTTCTTAATTTATCTTAAATCTCATGTTTTCTAAAAATTTATGAAGGGGTATGTGAGAGAAATGCTATAAATATTGTTTGGCCTGTGGCAGTGTTTCACAGAATTCCTCTGTTTTAAATTTGATTCTACTTTAGTCTTTATGAAGTTAAAATGGAAATGATATTTTTTCTTGCCTGAATAAAGTTTAAAATAGACGAGAGAGAAGCATCAAATTCAAAATATTGATACTTACCCAAAAGAGTTAAGTATTTACAAAAAATTCTAGAGAAGGTGTTTGAACACGAGCATTGACTTTAGTCATCGGAGAAACCTAACTGAGCATTTAAGCTGAAGCATAACTTTAACAGAACCTAAAATCATGAAATAGCTGCAGACATGGATGTATTGCAGTGTTAATACAAGAGCCATTAGGGAAACAGATACAGAATGACCAAAACTAATCAAAGTGGAGTGGTATCTCTCCTGGATCAGGGGAAATCATGGTGATTCAAGCCGTTGATTCAGTCCCAGAGGATGAGGCACACCAACTGAGAGCGGATATCATTAGAGAACAGAAAAGAGGACACATGTTTACTGAATCTTCTTTCTACAGTATGGTAAATAAATAGCAGATCAGAACATGAACGCAATTGCATGTCACTGGCTACTTCTGGTCAATACTAAATGATAATCCTTCATTACATTCAAGTCAAATTCCTGACAGGAGACCAGACAGTCACTGTACATCAACTTGGCTGTTACATCTTGCTATGCATTTTTAAACTGTATATACTAATGTACGTTGGTTATCAGAAACCTGTCTCTGACATAGGAAACTTTTATACAGATAAACTTAGCAAGATTCTACTCATTTACTGTCTATAAACATGCCATATCTTAATACTTGAGTTTGAGAGCAGAGTTCTCTCTCTATAGAGGAAGATGGCAAGGGTCCATCAAGGATTCTTTGTTATATGTGGTAGGATGTTATGATTATTTCCATATTCAAGATGGTAACAATTAATCACATTCAGCCCTCTGATTCACAGTTCAATTCCACTATGTAAACAATGAACATTAGACATCTCATTCACAACATACATGCCAGGAGAATGTAAAATAGAGGAATTTAATAAATAAATCTCAAAGGGTTTGGAGTCTGACAAGTTGTGAGGCAATGATTCTAGGTTGTGAAGTGAAAAAAAGAAAAGTCCATTCTATGGCGTGGCATGTTCTCAGAAAAAAATTATGGTTGTCAGTGACGTTACCAACCAGGATTGATAGTTTGGTGATTGCTAATCAAGAATGCCAGTCAATTGAAAATTTATTCAAAGCAGTTGTTTATGTGCCATAAAAATTTGTTTAAGTTTGAGATCTTTTTTGGCATCAATTTTAAACTTTAAATTGTAACCATAAGCATGCCTAAGCACATGAAGTCACAGAATTTTTTTATCTCAAGACTAATATTTATGCGTCAGTGCAGATGTTAAAAATTGGTCGGTTCTTCCAAAAATACTTGCTGTGGTTTATGTAATTTTCCATGAATGAGGGGAAAATATTTAATAGAAGTCTTATAGTTGAGTCCCTTTACATTTGGCTTTAGGCATTCATGTACATGACACTCGGTATCATAGTTCGTTGTTTTTGTAAATTGAATCTTCTTTGTGAGGTCATTCTCTTCAGCTATCAGAAATGTCATGGTAATAATAAGAAATGATTATGTCAATGTGGAATAATTGTGTTGTTTGTTGTATGTTTTTCAGTGGAATGCTTTGTATGTTGAGAACATGCTTAGAGTGGAGAGCAGTGCTGTTGGGGAAATTATTGGTAGTAGAATACTTATGGCAGTGGTGGACAGGCTTATTGAAATTGATGTAAGTAACCAGGCATCTTTAACAGAAAACCAATGTGCATTGTTGATATCTCTTATTTCTAAAATTTTGGTTTTTAGTAATTAAATTCTAGATTTTTGGATCATTGGTGTTAGAAGGTTGTCAAAATGCCCATATTATTGTATTTACAATCTAGGTTGAAATAAAATGGGAACACATTTTACATGAAGACTCAAGCAAGGTCTACATATTTGACATGGAAATGGAAGATGATGAAGAAAATGAAGAACCTGGGAAACCTGGTAGTGAGGTATAACTTGTATAGTGTTCCTTGAAATTACTTTGAATTACAGTAACTGGCTTGCATGTTCCAGGACATACACAATTCTTCTCATTTTGTACAAGTTTTTCTCTAATTGCATTTGATTGATTTGGGTTGTAGGCAAATGTCGAATTGCCAAAATCTTCTTCTATGCAGAGTCTGGGGGGTGTTGCAGATAAGATGGATATATTAATGGAAATGACTATAGAGCATCTGAAAGTATGTGCTGATGAGGGTCGCCTGCCACAGGTGAAATTATTATTTATTTAGCCAACTTGAACTGTATTGTTGGTCAACTAAAGTTGGCAGTTTTTCAAAATCATGCATAATTGATCTATTTTTCTCTTGACATCTAAATTCTTTCCATTGTTTTTGTGAATAGGTCTATGATACACTCATGCACTCATTTCAATCAACTATTTTGAATACTCACAAGTCCAAGTTTACTCAGGTAATGTCAAAAATGTTTGGTTTTCAAAGAGTAAATGGAATGTTTCAATGATGCTTTCTCATGCTGGATACTTAATGAAATGTATTAGCTGTAACTATCTGTTAATGCAACATGTTAAAACTTTTTCACATTGAATGGCATGTCTTGTAAACATGCAATGAAGGCCTTAACATTCTGAATAGTGGGTCCCCATGGAAGTGGAATTTATGTTTTGCATGCAATTTTGAGTTGCAGAATTCTTCTTTCCGAGCAATTCAAGTTTTTGTAATGTTTTTTACCTATTCCACTCAGCAAGGCACTAGCAAAATAACAGTGTGTTAAAGGTGTCTGAAATGATGGTTTATATAATATCCCTGACATGTTTCTTATTCTAGGCATTTGAATAGTGTCCGGCGTCACAACAATGTTGTCTTCTTTTCTAGTTTTAGTTGTGTTTTCATGAAAAAATCCTTCATATCAATGAAATAGCCACTTGAAGGATATAACTTATTCAGTGAATGGATTTTCTTGATATTTTCCAAGTCACTGGAGAGCCCTATTTGGATTCTGAAGTTACTGGTGATATTTTTTTCTACATGGAACATCTGGGTGTAAAGGGCGTGCAAGGTAGAGGTCTGTAGAAGTAAAACAACCATGTGCGGGAGGGAGGCTTTATCTAAGGTCCAGTCTAATATAGTGAGCAGTTGTAAGAAAACAGCCCCTTATAACATTTTGTAAGAAAACAGGCTAATGGGTTTTTCTTTTCAACATTTGATCCATAGTTTTTAAAACCGGAACCGGACATCAAACTGGTCACCTATCAACTCGGACATCGAACCGGAACTGGATCGACTTGGAGCGGTTTGATTTCAACGACTCTGTTCAATAAAAAATACATTAAATAATTAAATTTTAATGACAACATTTATTTTAAAGCTTTCAAACCATGATTCCAAACCATTAAAGACAAAATATGCAAAGTTTGCTCATTAACGACCGACCATGATTCCAAACCATTAGCGACCGGTTTGATATCGAACCGGATTCAAGCCGGCCGGTTCGACAGGTTTGATATCGAACTGGATTCAATCTGGCCAGTTCGATACCAAACCGGGCATCGGGCAGGGTCGATTTGGTCACCTATCAACTCGGCTGGTTTGGCGGTTTGATAACGACCCGGTCCGGTTTTAAAAACTAGGATTTGATCACAAGCTTTGGTTTGCAGGGGCATTTTTCAGAACTACTACATAGCAAGCTGTTAGAATCGATCGTATTGAATACCATACACACAGATAAGAGAGCACTGTTGCTTATTATATTTTTAGGCAGTTAATTTTGTTTTCAGTAGTATTTGAGATCCTCATTTTCTTTGTTGATATTGAAGAACTGCCAGTTTGTGGTTTAGTTTTCATCTGCAAAGCTTTTTGTTATCTATTTCATTGCACCAAGAGAAGCGAGGTATATTCAACAATCCAGGTGGAAGTGGGGAGTGATTCATAAACTCTTTGTGTGTTTGTGCATATAATCTAGTGGTACATTGAATCTAGATGGTGCATTGGGTGCAATGACGATTGACACAAGCACAGACGTATTTAAGGCCAGGTCTGATATGCCCCTCGAGATAGCAATGCTCGAGGATGCATGTCCTGAGTTCACACAAATGGTTGATGTTCAAATATTGGAGACAGATGCAAACTTCAGGTGCATACATATCAGACCTGTGTTTAGAGGGTTCTGTGCTAGTTTTATAGAATAGGGATTTGCAATAAAATATGTCACTCAGTACTTCGAATAACATCAAGTTTTTGAAATAACTGCATAGGGCGAATGTTAAGGTGGCAAGTCATTTAATTTACTGGTAGACTATTTTCTGTATTGAATTTCCAAGTAAAGTGCCATATAGGGAAGAGCTTGTAGAAATGAAACCAAACTCGAGGAGGCTTAATCTTAATGTCCTATCCATTATATTTAGCTTTGGCCAGAAAGTAGAATTGTGAAAATTTGTTCAGTTGGTATTGTCTGTCAATATCCAGAAACAAGCTCAATCATAAGGATTCAAATATTATACCCTATTATAGTATTCTAAGTGATTATTTCAAATTGAAAAAATCATATTACATAGATATGTAGGTGAATATTCAATGAAAAAATACAATATACTATTTAAAATTGTAAAGTTTGGCGAATATTATCAATATAAGCATATTTTATGTAAAAGATAGGCGAACATTTAAAGTAAAATTGGCCAATTTGTGAATTTATTTTTTGAAAAAAGGCCTCAAAATAGCCAATTGGTGAAAATTCACTCCTAAAAAATACCCTGGCTCAATGCCCTCAGGGACACATTTTCCTACAGCATATCATAGCTGTTTGTACTATGCAGTGGATGTACTGTAGTCTATGGAATCTGTGTTTTCCCCATTCTTTGGGGGACACATTTTCCTACAGCATATCATAGCTGTTTGTAGTATGCAGTGGATGTACTTTAGTCTATGGAATCTGTGTCTTCCCCATTCTTTGGGGGACACATTATTCTTGCCAAATTCAGCTGTCAATTCTTTTGTTTTCCAGTTTATCCCATTTTTATTTAGGTTCTCTCCCTGTGTACATTGCCATCTTGATCCGTATCCTGAAAGTCATACCTATATTTATTATTTTCAAATACTTCATATGCAAATCAGCCAATCTAAAACAAACAGGGAAACAATGATACTCTTTTTATAATTTGATTGGTTGGGTTCTTAGTATAACAATAATTGAAGTAATTAGTATTATATATACAAGAGTTGGGTTCTTTTATGTGCAAAATACATGCCTATTTATTGTTGAATTACTTAATGTCTTAAAATTGGGTTGGTATTATTGTTCACTGGTTTGACTGGTTTTTCCATACAACATTGCTTGCAGTTTCTTGTCTTCTATCTATGCTCTCTGGCTCCAAAGACGTGTGGTGCAAACTTTGCATCAATGCTCTGTGACATTTTTGTCAATAAATCTCGCCCGTCGAATACAAGGTATGGTAAATCTGAGGGCCATCTTTATATTTAGTGACATAGCAGATAAACGCAAATGACATTCTGTAGTACTTGGGTTAATAAGCTTATTTATAATGGAGCAGTATACTGTTCATTGTTTTAAACTTTATAGAACCTACAATTGTATTTGCACAACCCAAAAGTTAATAAATAAAAGTTATTATTTTTTTAAAAGTTTCTTTTGCTATTTTTTGTCCTCAACTCACTTTTATTGTTAGATATTTGCATTAGTGCAGTGGAACATTTTGTTGTATTATATTGTTTGTGTGGAATGCATCCATAGCATTGTATTTGTTACCTCTAATTTAAATTGTTCCATACAATACTTGAAGCATATATTTTCTGCCATTATTTGACAAATAGAGTAACAGAATTGTACGTGTTTCTGCATTAGTGGCATATTTTTCATTTGGATGTGAAGTATGGTTATGTAGATTAATAATTCATCTGTAGCAAATGGTCATGATAAGGTAGCCTATGTGGGTGGGATGAACCAATCATATAACACTTTTGAAATGTTATCCTTTGCATGAGATTCGATAAGGTCAAAGGGTAAGAATACAACTCAGACTTGATAGACCATGTGGGTGGATGGGATCAATCATATAACTCTATTTGAAATGTTATTTGAGTGGGCTTAGCGGTTAAGAATGTGTGTGTCCTCCTTGGAGGTCACAAGTTGAATCCTAAGGGTGATAGGGTATGTACACCTTTGTAGGGGGGTCTCATACATCAATTTGGCACCTGGCTAGGTTGCGACCTTATATTAGATTATTACTATTTATTATTACTTGCGTGATTTGCCTTGGTGAATGACTTGGCAAGGTCTAAGAGTAAGAATACAACTTGGACTTGATAAAAATTCAATTGACTTATAGGACCATTTTTTCTTTTTATAGTGATGTCCAAGTTCCAACGAGTTTTTGGCTTGCATTGATCGTGTCGAACTTACGAGGTATCAAAAGCCTGTGAGTTTCTCAAGGGTCAAACTCATCATTTTTGAGTTTGACTTGATGATGACTAGCATTTTTGAAAATGTTGCATATATTACATTAAGAATGAAGTTACTTGTATACCAAGATTATTACATCTTGGAGCTAGAGAGTGGTCAGACAAGCTTCCCCCTACCTACTTTAGCAAGGAGGGCAAGCATATTCGCTTGGATCTTGACTTGAAGACTACTACACCTTTGTTGGAAAATGACAATCCTTGCAAAGAGTTGGTTAGCATTGTTCTAGCATATTTGCTTGGACCTAGATTTGAAGATTACCTACACCTTTGTTGAAAAATGACAGTCTTTGTAGAAAGTTGGATAACATAGTGCTTACTTGGATTGGTTTTGGCAGATAACATAGTTACGACTTGCCAATCATGCTACTGTGATTAGTCATATTAACTTGCCATCATGTTATGGCTCTAACTCAAACATAAAGTCATTAGGAACTCCTTGCCAAAATATGCATACACATCATTTAGAGTTGAATCAATAAGATAAAAAGGTAAAAGTTTGTCACATTGAGTTTGTTGATTCTACTTTCACGGGTTTACCCTGGAAACCCTTAACTAGGAAAACTAATGAACTTAGAGCCACACCTCTTCCTCATTGTATTGACAAAAATAGTTTACAATACAATATACATGCATTTCACAACCTCATTCATTCCTAATCCACAATGTGGTATTAGATTACAATGGGTATAAAACCATGGGATGAAACCAACCAAAACTCATAAATACACCTCTACAAAATAAGGAGCCAAATTTTTTTCCCATGGCCTCGTGCCCTTGAACTCCCACTTGGGGAGGGGGGATATTGGCCCCCCAAATCCCCTAGCCAGGGTTGTGACCTTGGGCCCCACAAAACATGTTGAGGTGCACAGTCTATACTTGCAAAGAATACAACACATCCAACAATCTTCCACTTGTTGAATACTTTGTAGCAAGACCCAGATAGTCACAAAATCAAGTGCATAGAAAGGGTAAATTAAATTGGGCCCCTCTTTGTGGGTCCCCTGCCAGATTTGGTGCACCTCCAAATCTAGCAAACCCTTCCTCTCTAATTCCAATTCTAACACTCCCTCTTAGAGATGAAGGTGTTTATCTCTGAAGTAGACAAAGCTTGACCTTGACAATGCCTTGGTCAGAATATCTGTTGTCTGCTCTCCTGTTGGTAAGTATCGGAGTTTTGTTTTCCCCGCTGAACACAGTCTCTAATGTGATGGTACTTAATCTCAATGTGTTTGGAGTGGTCATGAAACATTGGATTTTCAGAGAGCTTAATGCAGCTCTGATTGTCACAGTGTATGACTGTGGGCTCCAAGCCCTGACCAAAAAGTCCCACAAGAAGCTTCCTCAACCAAATTGCCTCGCAGGCAGCCATGCTGGTAGCCATATACTTGGCCTCAACTGAGCTCAATGCAACTGATCTTTGCTTCCTGCTGAACCAGGAAACAACGATTGACCCAACACTGAAAGCACACCTTGAAGTGCTTTTTCGATCAATAGACTCTGTTGCCCAATAAACATCAATGAAGCCTTGAAGCCTCACGCCATCAACTTGCCTGTACCACAAGCCATAATCTATTGTGCCCCGGAGATATCGCAACACATGTTTAGCAACAACCCAATGTAGCCTAGCGGGCTCCACCATAAATTGGCTCAACTGGTTAACTGCAAAAAATATGTCAGGCCGTGTGTTAGTGAGATAAATCAATGACCCTGAGAGATGCCTGTATAATGTGGCATCATCCCTCTTGGCTTTGCTAGAGTCCACCTTCTTCCAGTTGGTGACTAGAGGAGTGGCCATGGCCCTGCAATCCTGCATGTGAAATCTCCTGAGAATCTGCTCTGCATATCTACCCTGTCCCAAGAAGGTCTCACCATCACCCTGCCAAGCCTCCAATCCAAGGAAATAGTGCATCAACCCTAAATCGTTCATCTCAAACTCACGTGCAAGGTCCTCCTTGCAGTCCTGGATCAAGCTATCTGCTCATGTCAATATCAAGTCGTCTACATAGAGCACAAGAATGAGCAACTGCCCCTCAACCACTATGTAGTGGAGGTTTGGATCTGCTTCACACTTGGTAAAGTCCAGTCTGAGAAGGTAGTTGTTAATGTGGGCGTACCAAGCCCTCGGTGCCTGCTTAAGCCCATAAAGAGCTCTCTTCAGCTTGTAGACATGCGTGTCTTTGCTGAAGGTCTCAAACCCCTCAGGCTGCTCCACATAAATCTCCTCCTCAACCACTCCATTAAGGAAGACAATTTTAACGTCCATCTGGTGGACTTTCCACCCCATCTATGCTGAAATGGTCAAGATAACTCTGATAGATGAATACCGCGCGATAGGTGCAAATGTCTCATCATAGTCGATCCCCTTGACCTGTGAGAACCCCTTGGCCACAAATCTGGCCTTGCATTTCTCCACACTCCCATCAACCCCCTACTTGATCTTATATACCCAGCGTGAGCCAACCACAAATTTGCCCTCTAGTCTGGGCACTATCAACCACAAATCATTGCGCATGATAGAGGAGTACTCCTCTACCATGGCATCTCACCAAACCTGTTGGGACGCTGCCTCCTTATAGGAAGAAGGCTCAGAGTTTATCAACTCAGTCATAAGTGCCAAACAACATGTATACCTTTGTGGAGGTTTGCTTTGTCTGAATGTAGAAGTGGGAGTCTCGACTCTCTCTTGAGCCTTTATGATCAACTGATTTTCCCACATGGCTGTCTTCTCCCTGAACTAGGAGTCATTGGATGTGTGGGATCCACTTGCTCCTCTCTCTCATCCTCAATCTTCTCCTCATCATGTTGCTCGACTTGTCTCACTGTTGGTAGAGTAGGTGACTGAAGGGCTGGTTGAGCCTCCTGCTTGGGAGCTTGCTGCTCTTCATCCTCTACTGTGGTTTGCTCATGCTCCAAGGACTTCTTGAGAGCCCTTCCCTCCTCAAACATGACATCACGCCTGATCATTGTCCTCCTAAGTGTCGACACATACACCCTGTATGCCTTGGCTGTTTCGCTGTAGCCTACAAATATGCCCTTTATTGTCGTGGGCTCCATCTTCTTCCTGCTCTCTGAAGGTACATGGCAGTAAACCAACCTGTCGAAGATCCTGAAATGAGAAACATCGGGCCTCTTGCCTATAAAGGCCTCCTCCGATGTAGCCTTGCCTAGCACCTTGTGCGGACTCCTGTTCAGTAAGAACACTGCAGTGTTGCATGCCTCGGCCCAGAGAAACATGGGCAACCCCTAGTCATGCAACATGGCCTTAGCAACACCCACTATGCTACGATTCTTGCGCTCAACCACCCCATTCTGCTGAGGATTATGGGGTGCAGTGAGCTCTCTCCTGATGACCTCCTTGGCACACAAGTCCTTGAAGGCGTTGGAGATGTACTGCCCTCCGTTATTGAACCGCAAGGCCTTTACTTTCTTGCCGGTCTGGTTTTCAACTAAGGCCTTGAACTCTACAAATCTGGACAACACTTCATCTTTCTTTTTCATAAAAAATATCCAAGTTTTACGAGAATGGTCATTAAGAAAAATAACATAATACCTGAACCCACGAAGGGATGGAGAAGAGAATGGTCCACAAACGTTCGAGTGAATCAGCTCCAATATATCCTTGGCCTTGTCATCTCTGCTGGGAAAAGAAGTCTTGGTGTACTTGCCAAGGGTGCAACCCTTGCACACCTCATGATGATCCACGCTGCATGGTGGCAGTCCTGTGGCTATCTCCCCCAAAATTTTCAGCGCCCTATGGTGCAAATGACCCATGCACCTATGCCAAAGCTCTACGAGCTCACAACCTTGTTGGTTGTCCTTCTTGCTGTTCAATGCTGCAGCAGCCCCAAACTGTAACCTGTAGAGGGTTTTCGCCCTAACTTCAATCTGCACTGCTGTCCTGGAGTTGGGAGGTTTCATGAGGACCTTCCCTTTGCGAAAAAACACCTCATAACCCAGGTCTTCAAGCACTGAAATTGACACCAGATTTTTCTTCAGCCCTGGAACATAGAGAACATCTCTGAGATAGAGAGGTTTTCTAGACTCCCTCTCAAACTTGACAACACCTACACCTTTGGCTTGGTATTTGCCATCATCTCCCAGCTCAATAGTGAACTGCATGTCCTTTTTTGTCAGCTGGCTGAAATAATTTTTGTTCAATGTCATATGGTATGAAGCCCCACTGTCAATATACCAGGTACTATTGGTCACAGAGCTGGCCATACATGCAATAAGTGAGAAATCCTCCTCAAAACGAGATGAGAATTCCTCTATTTCTAAATTCTGTTGAAGCTGCAAATTGGTCCTTCTTGGACCCCTTCTTGTGCTGAGGACATTAATGCCCAAACTGATGGCATTGGAAACACTTCACTTTGCTGAGGTCTTTCTTGGGTTTTCCTTGTCCTTTTTAGCTGGACTCAGCCCCTCCTGAGCCCTTTATCCCTTGGTTTTGCCCCCTTTACCAGCTAGGGCGAAATTCTCCTCATCAGCTACTTGTTTCACATGAGACCAAGATCTGGTCTGCTTCCTAATCTTCTCCTCGTGCACACAGTCACTCCATAGCCTCTCCCAATCTGGAAGATTTTCTCTGCCACTGACTGCATCTATGAAGTTTACCCATGACTTAGGAACCCCAACAGTGCAAAACTAACCATATCTTTCTCTGGGATGTTTCCTCCACCCCGTCAAGCTCGTCCTTGACTTGGGTTAATCTATTGAGGTAGGAAACCACTGATTCAGACTTCGCCATTTTAATATTTCTCAGCTTGTCTCTGAGCACGAGATTCCTTGCTTCACTCATACCTTGGTATAGCCCTATGATGGTTGTCCACATCTCCTTTGCTGTCTTTTTGCCTGCAAGGTGAGGTATAATGTGATCCTTAACTCCCTCAAGGATAATTCTTTTCGCCTTAGCGTCCTTCTTGTTGTGCTGGGCCAACTGTTGAGGATCTGTTGGAGTGGCTGGGGGGTTGTCCACAAATTCCCAAACTCCCTGCTCCTCAAACACACTCCTATTCTTTCTCTCCAAGAACATAAATTGGAGGCCCCATCAAGACGGTCTTCGAATCTCAGCCCCACGTAAGCCATTCTGCTGTCCAAGCACGCAGGCCCTAGCTCGCCTTGCCTGAGGCCCTAATGCACCAGCTGGGTCGAGCTCTTTGTGGCTGAAAAACTATTCTTGAAGGCTGTAACAGTGAATGCTGGTCTTCAATCAGAGGCAAGGCTCTGATACCATGTTAGATTCTCATAAAAAATCAGAACCCAGTTGCAGATTTAATAAAAATAAGGAGCAGAACTGAACTTTAACTTTAAAATCTGAACATGCTGATTTTTCTTAATACTCTAACGCAGCGGAAAATAAACACATAAAGACACAAAGCATTCACACAGAAATACTCAGCGATTTTTGGTCAAATGACCCTGGAAAAACCCAACTGGGAAAACCGGTCTTCTGCTTGGTGATTTCTTTTTATTCAGCAATGGAGAACTTCAGGAATTTTACAACTGCTGGTACAAAAAAATTTCGGAGGCAAAATTTCTGCCTTTAGTACACCCACAGCCCTCACACGTCCTCTCTCTACTCACGGCCTGGCTACTGGGTGCGCTGTATGATATGTACGACCTTCCTGTACGGCCCAGAACAGATTGATGGCTGCTGGCTGAGCATGGAGTTGGACGGCTGAGTGAAATGGAGGCTGTACGACTCTTTCTCTGTTGCTGAAGCTTCCCCTGTAGCTGAAACCTGCTCCTCTCTACTGCTAAAGCTCCTTCACCAAGTCTATTTGTCAAGCAAGAAATAGGGTTTGAGATTAGATCAGAATGGAGGGCTCAAATCAAATGTTTTATGACTATAGGAAAAATACAATTTTTCCTAAGTCATCTAAGCATAGAAGGGGTCAATTAAATTGGGCCCCTCTTTGTGGGTCCCCTGCCAGATTTGGTTCACCTCCAAATCTAGCGAACCCTTCCTCTCTAACTCCAATGCTAACACTGAATTGCAATATGCTTTGTCTTAGAATGATAAGTCAAGCCCATATATTCCATGTACCAAGAAAATTTCTGTACACAGACTTCATTAATGAGTTTGCAACATTTTTCAAGGTATCAATTTTCTCCAACAATACCTTGTCTTCAACCATGTCTCTAATAAAATAGTACTGCGTTTCAATATGCTTTGTTTTAGAATGATAAGCATGGTTATTTGCTAGAAAGATTGCACTTTGACTATGTCAATCTATCCTTAAAGCTCTTTGTAGGAACCCAACATTTGAACCTAGTGTTTGCAACCACACCATTCCTTACTTGCATGAGTGGCTACCATGCACTCAACTTTTGTAGTTGAGAGTGCAACTATAACTTGCCTCTTGCTCACCTAGCTAACTGCTCCACCAAACAAGTTAAACACATCACCACTTGTGAATTGTTAAAATTAATGCAGTTGCAAGAGCCATTCTCCGGGAGGATGGCAAAGACCCTAGTTGAGATCTAGGGCCCCCAATACACTTCTGGGGTTCTTGGTCCGGGACCAAGCAGTTAGAGCCATGACAAAAGACCCTAGTTGGACCCCCAGTGTATTGCTGGGGTTCTTGGTCAAAGACCAAGTAGTTTGATGGTATAAGTCCCTAGATGTGTTCTAGGGCCCTTGGATGTGTTCCAGGGAATCCTTGCTCAGTGCTTGGATTGATCCTTGGTTGTGTACCTTGGTGGATAAGACCCTAGTTGTGATCTAGGGCCCTCAGTTGCGTTCCGGGGTATCCTGGTCTAGGACTAGACAGTTTCTTGGTTAAGTACCAAGCCGAGATGATGTGTGATCTTCTTCTCTCCCGGGATGGTCCATGAGACCTAGGAGCAGTTAAGAAGGACACGATCACATCATTGACCTTCCTCTTATGCTGGGATGATAAAAGATTATAAGTTATATCATGAGATTCATGTGGACATTCTGCCATTAAAGAACCCCCTTTGACTTTGTCTTATTACTTTTGTTGCAACCCCTAGCTTGAGTTATGCCCCCCCTTAATTGTTGTGCGGGTGTTGGTTCAATTCCTTGCTTCTTCCTAAAGAAAGCTAGCCGCCTTGATCCCCTCTCCTTGACTTGCTTTTTTTTTGGTTGTCTTTTCTAATTTAACATTTAATATTTTATGTTATAAAATATTAATTGTTTATTAGTTTAATTTGTTATGGTTTAATCTAACACTAAAGTTAGGGTTAAATTGATAACCCTAACCTACCTACCAAAACTATAAATTTGAAGAGATCTCTCTTCACTCAACACATTCACTCAATCTTCCTCCTAGCTGAGTTTTGGTCTGATGATTGCTGCGGCTCCTTTTTAGCTCAGATTGTTGAAGTGGTGCAGCCCCCCGTGTCGGACAGATTTCTTGCTTGGTGTGTTAAGTCTGCTACAGCCACCAGCCTCCTACTGCCGCTGACCCTAAGGGTCCTTTCCAGCTGCTACATGTTTCCTTTTCTGTTGCTGATTGAAGTTCTGGTTCTGTTTAATGGTGCCGCCCTTGCTGTCTTACTGTTTGATGGATGCCGCCCCTGCTGTCCTAGTACTTGCTGGTATTTGATGATGCCGTCCTGTGTATGCTGATCTGGTGCAGCCCTGTGTATGCTGATCTGGTGCAGCTCTCATCTACTTGCAGCCCTAATACTCTGAATAGAGTTTGATAGGGCAGCCCTAGAACTGCTAGCTATTTTGTATTTTTTGGACTGAAGTTTTAGGGCTGTTTGAGGTCTCCTTTCAGTCCTTAGGCTGGACAGTAGTGTTCTGTTTTTAGACCTATTGCTTGATGTTAGCATGGCATCTTGATTCTCAGCCAGCTGGTCAGTTTTCTGGTACACTACCCTAAAAGGTTCTTCTTGGCAAATTGTTCAAAGGATCATGATGAGATCTACCTTGACGGTTTGATCCATTACCCCTTAAAGCTTTTTCTCAGCATACAGAAAAGAGGATAACAGCAAGCACATCAGGTAAATCTGTTCTTTGTTTTGCTAAGGTAATACTCGGATCTATTATATGATTTCTGTTATTAGTTTTTACATCAGAATTTTTGAATATATTGCTGATCCAAAATTACAGTAGCAAATAAAATTAAAATTATTTCTGTTCCTAGCTAGTCTATATTTTGCCCATAAATTCTAACACTTTGATGATCAAAATCTTCAACCCAGTCTACATCAACAAAACCTTGTACAGTCAATAATAATAATAATAATCTATTTTTAAGGTCACGACCAAGCCACACCAAATTGGTGTATGAGACCCCCTTGTTTGTGGGACAAGGGACCCCCTCCGCCCAGCGATTTGACTGGTAAAGTCTACAGAGGTATACATACCCTACCCCCCTCTGGATTTGAACTTGTGACCTCTTAAGAGAAAATCCTCTTTACAACAATGCAACGTTCCTTCATAGGTTGACATATATTTGCCCAAAACTCCCATTGCATGGGCAATGTTTGGTCTGGTATAGACCATGGCATTCATGAAACCTCCAACAACACTTGCATATGGAACACGGCAAATGTACTCTTCCTCCTCTTGCGTCTTTGGACATTATTTTACACATACATCTACACCTGAATAGGAGTCTTGACTGGTTTACATTCCCACATCTTAAACCTCTGCAATCTTGTCTCAACATATTTCAGTTGATTCAACCAGAGTTTCCTGTTTAAATGACCCCTTTTAATTTCTATGCCCAAAATAAAATTAAGGTCCCTCTTAATTTCCATTACTCAAATAAAATTCGCAGCACCAAGATCTTTCATATCAAACTTGGACAACAATTGAGACTTAACGTCCTTGATGATTTCCCTATTATTTCCATTTAACAACACACCATTAACATACAACACCACAATAACAAAGTGATCGCCAAACTACTTGGTGTACACACAATGATTAGCTTGCTTCGTGAAAAACCAAGTCCCAAAATGTAAGTAGCAAACTTCTGGTACCCTATATCCTTGGTGATTGGTTCAAGCTATAAAGGGATTTCTTCAATATCCAAACCAAATTCTCCTTTTCTTTCACTGTAAGACCTTGCTGTGACATATAGATTTCTTCTTCTGTATCTCCATGTAGGAATGCTGTCTTCACATCCATATGCTCTACTTCAATGTCAAATGTAATAGCAATGGACAAAAAAAATCTAATAGAAGTTAGTTTAGCAACAAGGGAGAAACCTCACCAAAATCAATTTCCTCCACCTAGGAATATCCCTTTCCTACTGGGCTAGCTTTGTACTTCTCCACTTTACCTTTTGCATTGAAGTCCTTAAATAACCATTTTCCACTAATTATTTTTCTTCAAACAGGTAACTTGACCAAATCCCATGTCACATTTTTGTCCACACATTTTTGTTGAAGGTCTCTATTTCTTTATTCATGGCTTTATTCCAAAATTTACCTTCCTATGCATCCATGCCCCCCTAACAGTTCTAAGGATCATACTCTGAACTGGATTCATCTATAATGGGGTATTTTCAAAAATCATCTTGATGCTCCTGCATCATCCTAGGTCTAGCTAAAAGGTTCTTGCCATTTTATTGATTTGTATGGAAGCTGGGCCTTTAACGTCATTTTGCTGTGAATTAGCATTTAAAACCGAGCAACATTTTTTTTTTGTAATTGTGTAGAAATATTCAAAAGTTATGTTACTGTGTTTTAGTCTTGCTTAGCCTATGTAATCGTAGCAACCTCTTACTAGCCTATTGTTTTAGCATGAGGTTGCTACTGACTACAGGAAGCCTTCTCAAGTTTAAGCAAATGGTTCTTATTTTCATTCTGTTGGACCCTCCATATGTTTTATTGTATAGATGTAAAACCTAGTTTAAATTTGTCCCAGATATTTTTGTAATTCATCAGATTTCAATGGGCAATGTTACTTATCTTCTTGACTGTGATCTTGCTTCTTCAATATTTCGTACTTTCCATATGTGGTTATAGTTAAACCTGATGTAAATTATATTGAGGTTCAGACAGATGTCAATGGGCTATGCAACCTTTCTTCCTGAGTCCTGACTGTGTTCTCGCTGGTTAAGTAATTCTTACTTTTCATCATATGCAGTCATTTCTCGTTTTAAACATTTTGCAATTTTTGGTTGTCTTTTGCAGGATGACTGCAGCTGCTTACCTATCTAGTTATTTATCTCGTGCTAAATACCTACCTTTATCGGTTGTTTCTGTATCATTAAGAAGGTTTGTAAACTGTAGTTGTTTTTTGTTGATTCATATTGTCAATGTGTGAGTTTTTAATTCCATGTAGATACACTATTCTTTCAGGTTGGTGGATTGGTGCTTGCAATACTCACCTCATCATAATGAGGAGAGGAAGGCTGTGAATCCAGTTGTGCATGGGGTGTTCTATTCAGCATGTCAGGTAAATCCCATTTTGTCGTTGTATAGTCAGAAAAGTAACTAATTGAAAACAAGTTCATGACGAGGAAAGAGTTACAGAACAGGCAAGTACTATAAATATAAATGTTGTTAAAATTAATTTTACCATCATTGTTCAAATCAAATATGTCCATGGAGTGTTGTTACAATAGGAAAATCCGTTATGATGTTTAATATATGAGGTTATCTTTGGACACATCATTTTTATGATGTACCGGTTTGACGTTTTTTATATGTATTAAATTTTTTCAAGTCATAGAAGATAGTTTGTTTTCCAGTCATATTTGATTGCTTCGATGTTTCCAGTTGTACATGGCCTTGAGTTGATTAAGTGTCCCTAATGCTTGATATTTTGGGCTTCTGTGGAACTTGAATCTTGAATTTCAGGCTGTTATGTATATACTTTGTTTCCGAATGAAGTTGCTTATAGATGATCCTGAACAGAGACTACTATTAGAGCAGTTGCCACTGAAAAAAATCATTGAGCACAAGTTGAATCCATTAAAGGTATGGGAATAAAGAATAGTGAAGACAGATGTTTTCTTGTCCCTGATCCAGAGTATTTTTTCATTGGGATCTATCACCAAAGACATTTTGTGTTGACAGATTTGTTTGCCATCAGTCGTAGAAGAATTTCTAAGGCAGGTTAAAGCAGTTCATCTATTTGACGTTTTAGACTTTACAATTTCAAAGAGCATGCTTGAGACAGATGAATCCAAAGCCTTTGGGGGTGTTGAGAGACTTGACATGTTCTTTCCATTTGACCCATATTTACTGAAACGTTCAGACAGGTATTTTTGAACGTCTATTTCTCGATATTGAACCTGAATAGTAATTACTAAATAATTTTTTCTAACCACGCGACACTTATTTTCAGATTTATCAGACCAAATTTTACGTTTTGGTCAATGGTTCAGACTCCAGTTGAGGAGGATGATTTTGAAGACACTATGATTGATGAAGAAGGTGCCGAGCCTTCGGATGATGATTTAGAGAGGCATACTCATTCGGAAGATTTTACATCTGAAAATGAAGGAAACTGTGGATCAAATAAAGGATTCCAAGAAGGCCAAAGTGAGGATGAAGATTTTGACTCGTTTGAATTTTCTATGAACAAGATGTCCATTACCCCAAAACATACAGAATCTAGAATGCCTTCAAAGTTGTCCGTCTCATCGGTGTTGACATCTGACATGCCAGCCCGTGTAAAAAGTATGCCAGCCAGACTTCTACCAAATATCAATGACGATTTGTGATAGGATTTGGATGGTTTGGCAGGTCAGATAATTTTGGTCACTGGCGCTCCAAAGATCTAGAATTATGCACCGAAAGTGTAAAATCTCGTTTTTAACTGTAAGTAGTTTTCAGTGCCGAAGTCAGTTCTTTGGTCAGCATTATTTGTATGCCATTATATTTTTTAATGCCAACCCGGTTTCAAAAATGTGAAGCTGGTTGTGGGGACCTTTCAAGGTTCACGATGAGTAATGTAATTTATGGTGGGGTCCTTGACAGCTCCTTGTGAGTTACTAGCATGTCGATGCTTGAACGATAAGAGTGTAAAATAGTCTCCACGAGAGGACATTCGTCGAGATTTTTTCAACGTCGCTGAAGTTTCTGAGTTCTTGTTTTCATTAATTTACAAATTAAAATTTTAATATATGTTTGGTCTCTTGTATTATCAATATCAGAAAATAAAATAATAAGATGCGGGTGATTTTCTTTTGTAGTTTTTTAATGTATTGTAGATGTGTTGTGGGTGTTCGATTGATGTTAAAGTAAATAACATTGATTTATCTTAACCCTGCGTTTTAAGAGGTTTACGGTTCGATTTGTTTCCCCTCTTGGTAGTTAATAGATTCGGGATGAAGATAACAGATACCATAACTTTATATATATATTTAGGAATTTGTTTATAGAATATTTTTTTGGCTAAGCTGCAGCTCTATGAAGGGCATATCCATGCCGTCGGAATTTGTTTATAGATTTTTTTTGGCTAAGCTGCAGCTCCATGCTTGCAAAGGTCATCCAGGGCTTGCATCTTGGCTTATCCACACCTACTTGGGCTTTTGAAGTCTGGTCTCTGTGTTAATATAAGCCCGGGAACTATATATATTGGATTATGCTCTTATATAAATATATTTTTGTATATTCCTTTCCCCTTGAAAAACCAAGGGGTGGTAAGGTCTCGAAAGGTAAAAGGTAAAGATTCTATGGAAAGGACATTTCCTTTTTAAGATGGACTCCACAAAATTTTAATCATCCATTGCCATAGAAAGTACTAAATTTTTTGCTTTTAATGGTCCAGCTATTGTGAAATAAAATCTTGGCAAATAATAAGGTGGTGTTTCGAATGCTATTTTATGGAGAGTTACAGTGTTATTTATTTGTTGCCTTTACCTTTGAAAGAGAGATCATAATAATATTCTTAATTGACCTACACAAATGCACACCACTCCCATAACCCACTTTTGATGAGGTGTGTATTTTGTGTTACAAAACTATCTTATGAGGTGGAGGTGTAAATTTGCATTACACATGCACAACTCCACCCTTGACTTCATATAGAACCTAACCCTAAGTTGCCTAGGTTTAGTTAGCGGAGATACAATCGACAAATTTGCGAGGACATGACCAATTGTGCCTTCTAAAACATCCCAACTAATCAGAGTTCAACACTTAACCATTTAAATGACAATGTAACCATTACAGATCGACATATGGGTGGTGCCCAAGCAAAGCACCTAAACTTTTATTAGAAGATTATACAACCAAGTCTTTACAAAGGTGAGTTTGGCCAATTTCCAAGATTCTACATACATGCAAATAGGACAAGTCGATTCTAAACTCCTAGCCATTTCACTGTAAAATGACCCTTGCAACACTTGTGAGCTTGCCCATTGTAGTCTTGATCTTCTTCAAGTGAGCAAGCCTTCAATGAGTGAACTTCTTGTCCACGTTGAATGTCCTCTTCTTCGTTGAAATGCTTTGCATTACGATGCACCAACTCAACTTAGGTTGTCTAGCTCTCTTGTAGACTTCCACCATTCATTTCTATCCACGTCAAGACTTATCAAACTTTAGTTTTGCTCAAGGATCAAGACTTTGATGCCTCTTTTTCTTAGCCTATTCTTGGACCCATCAACTTCTTAAATACTGTCCAAAGTCGCATGATCACTTTCACCCTAGACTTGGTGATTTACTCTTCAATGCTTGCATGCCTTTGATTGACTCAACTCTCAAAGTCATTAACCTTTCATGTGTCCACGTGACTCGTGACTGTGATGTTTTCCTTAATGAGAGCATTGATATAATTGTTTTCTCAAGTTAATACTACACTTCAATGCCCAAGTTGTCCACCTTCCAACTTGTGCGATTTCTTCATGCCCAAAGCGATTAAGGCTTCTCCAGACAATGTGACCCACATATTGTTGGAACCATTCTTCTCCTTGCAATGTGCTTTGAACCTAGGCATCCACAAAAAGTAATTCCCCTAAAAATAATAGTGCCAACTTCTTATCTTATCCAACAAATGGGTTTCTCTTTTATATATGACAACTTGTTTGCACCACTCCTCTTATTCCATGAACTTGGATTTCTTGCAACCCCAAAACTTTTCCATCTGTCCAGGAATCCGTGGAACATTGCACTTTTCTATCGGTCATCCAATGAAGGTGGCCATGCCACCTAGTGGGAGGTCATACTTTGCCCTGTCTTCTTAAGAGTAATGGAGTGCCCAATTGTTGCAATCGTCTAACACTTCCACTAAATGCTCATCCAAGACGCACTTAACTAAGGGGTCTCATGATGCATGCTTCTCTATGGCATTTTGTCTATAGAATAGCCCCAATTTTGCTCACTACCTACCACTGTCAACCACATCTCAACGTCGCCTTCAACTTCACTTATCTTCATCTTCTAATGTGTTCTTCGTCTAATGTTGATATGCCTTTCACAGAGTCTTTAACACTTTTCCATCGCAACTTTAGCGGTTTGTCGAACCTACAATAACCATCCCTTGACACCACTTGTTCCACTCTAGGTGAGTGTCTTGACCACACTACACTTCTCAACCACACGATGGCTTTCGACCTCTTCGCGTGGCTAAGTGTCTTGAGTGCTCAAGTTGCATGACTTTATTCCTCCTTGTCATTGTCTTTGAGAGTGCAGTGGGGTAAGGTGCCTAAGTTTCCCATGGGAAAATAAAAAGCTTTACATCCCCCCCCACTTAAGGTTGTTGTTGCCTTGACATCACCTCCACAAACCTCTTCACCCATGTTGACTAGTCTGTTGCTTAGACTCACCTTCCATTTGCTACTAAACTCCTTCCAACTTCTTCACACTGCAAGATTCCCCTGCACCTACCTTTGATTTTACTAGCCCTTGCCTTGACGCACTTTGGTACCTTCATGCTTTTGAACTAAGTTGTAGCTAGTCCAACTCTATGCCCAAAACTCATGGAGGAGCGCACAATCATGTGCCATGTAACCAATTGTCTTGCCCTTGGTTCTATTATGCATTGCTCTAGATGTGTTGTTGGTGCCACGAAACCAATGGTCTTGCCGTTTGTTTTATAATGCATTGATCTAGATGTGTCGTTCTTTTGAAAAGAGGTGTCCCTTGCATTTGCAACCAACTCCACACCAAACTAGGCAACCATGGGTGCCTCGGCTCCAACACCTAAGTAGTGAGTTGTTTTCAAATTTGTTTAGTGAAAAGAGGTTTGGCTAGTGGCCAACAATGCCATTGTGCACAACAACATTGGAAATCATCCCTTCTTGGAAGTCTCCATCAAGTTCTCTAGCATTGCCTAAGTTAAATGAGCCATCTTTGAAACCTCTATACCTCTTAAAATGCATTAAGAGTGGTATGTTGTATGATCTCGTGCTTACAATCAACCAAGAGTTTTCCATCTCTAGGATTCCTTAACAGTGTACGTGCCCAAGTTCCTCCAAGGAACGGGTTGCCTCCCTCTCAACTATCTCATACTAAGACATGGTATCATTGTCCTCTTCGTCCTTATTGGCTGCCAAGTTTGCACGTGATTGGTAGAATGTTTTGCAAGTTCGCTTCTCTAATGCACTCACTCTTCCACCTAGCCTGTACACTATCTTGTTTCTTTAAACAAGTATTTGCCACTTGGAACAAAATACAAATTGTGGTGTTTACTTTGACTTCCAACATAGTAAACGTTTCCTCCAATGTTTTGGTTGTGCCATCCTCCATCAAAGGTTTCCCATGACCTCCATCTAAGGTATGCTTAGAACGCTTCAAACTTCCATCTTCCTCTCTACAATGTCACACTACACATGATGGGTCATTGCGATTGTGCTCATGGAAATGATTCTTGCAACCACCCCCAACGACCTTCTCAGTGTTGGAAGGACATGAAGTTTAGGATCATCAAAAATCAACATATTATCAATGTGAGGCACTTGTGCCCCTTGTGCCATCATCACAAACTCATGCCCAAGAACAACTTCAAAGTTGCCCATTGGGACCGCTGTGAAACAAACAATTCTACTGTAGTGACCAAGTTGCAAGTTTACTTCTTTAGCCAAGCCAACCACCATATTGGCATATGCGTTTATCGCCTTGATGCTGATTGCATTGGTTCCAACTACAAGTTGGGGGTAAAAATCACTTCTTATATAAAGTTGCATGTTGCACCACTATGAATCATTGCCATGACTGACTTACCATTCAATTTTGCTTGAATGAACTTAAGTTTGGTATAGTCTTGCTCTTGCATTTCCTTAGACTTACCATTATCCAAGGCAACCAAAACTTGCAACACAACCACTGATTGTTTGTATTCGTGCTCTATTCCATTCGCCCTAATTTTTAGTGGACAATTCTTAGCATAATGGTCCTTTGTGCACATCCAACAAACAACAACCTTACCACTGTGTTTGTCCTTAGCACCATTTAGGTGCTTAAGCTTGTCGTTGTTAGTGTTTCTCGAGGGATTAGGCTTTTCCCTACCTCTTTTTTAAGTTTTCCATGTTGCTTTTTTCTTGAAGTGCCCTCGCTTGCTTTTGAACTTCGTCATACTCTTGTCTTGATTTTGAGTAACTGGTTTGCCACAATTATCCTCATAAGTGATAACTTTGATCTCTAGTGTTACGCTTGAAACACTTTGATGTAATTTTAAACCTTGCCCAAGTGCCTTAGAGACATCCAATGATTCCTTGAAATCCATCACTGATTTTCTAGTCCAAATTAAGCTTTTGAAGTTTGTTTCATCTTTGTGCAATTCTCAATCTTCATAACGTCTCCCCCAATTGCCAAGGCTTCCCTCTATTTCTCCTTTAGAACTGTGTTGCACCCATCAAGAACATTGTAGTAGCATTCACCTTGGTTTCATCAGAACTGTTGTTCATTTGCTCCAAGCACTGCTTAATGTCCCATTAGAGGTTCCCTAACGACTTGCATCACAGGCCATCATAAAGTTACAACTACATGATCTTAATTCTCATGAGGGTGGCCAATCCACTTCCATTGGAAATGACCTTATTCAACAAGTTGATAGTGTCTTCTTAGACATGCACGTTCACTGGCACATAATACAACGAGTCCTCCACTACCTTAAACCTTTCATCTAGGTTCCTAGACAACACCGTCATGTTTGAACACAAAATTGTGGTCTCATGACACTCAAGAATGGTGTTGCTCTAGGTTTGGCCAAGCTGGGTCAATCTTTGTTCCACAGACTCGTCTTAGTGATGCATTCATCCACTTGTTCTAATTGCCTTTGGGTTGCATCAACCCACAGTTCCACATCTTCTCTAAAGCAAGTAGCCTGATCTTAGTCTTGGCAACTCTCATATGTTGAGCTCTCTCACTTAACCATTTAAATAGCAATTCAACCATAACATATCAACATACAGACAATGTCTAAGCCAAGGCCATGAACTGTTATTAGAATACGACACAATCAAGTCTTTGCAAAGGAGAGTTTGGCCAACCTCCATGACTCTACAAACATACAAATACCACAAGTCACTTTTAAACTTGTGGCGACACTATTGTAGAATTACCCTTGCAACACTTGCAACCCTACCTGGTGTAGTCTCGGTTTTATTCAAGCGAGTGAGCTTTAGTGAGCAACCTTATTATTCATTTTGAATGTCCTCCTCTTCATTCAAATGCTCTGCCTTGCAATGCACCAAGTTTTACTTAGTTGTCTATCTCCCTCACATATTTACACTTCAATCTTTGCATGCCACTGATTGAATGATTCAACTCTCCTAGTCGACCCCCCTTTCCTTGGATTGAATTGAATGCTTTAGAAATTCCACGACCTCTAATATAGTGAAAGAGTGCCCAATTGCCTCCCGTGAACTAAAGGAGTTGTCAACCTTTAACGTCTCCACATGGACTCATGACCTTGGCATCTTCCTTAAGTTGAGTGTTGGTTACAACTATTTCCATAAGGCGGGGGGGTGTGGTACACTTCAATAGTCAAGTCGTCCATATCACAACTTGTGTGACACCTTAATGCCTATGCTTTGCCTAAGCGGTTAAGGTATACTCCTTACAACATGACCTACATACCACTTAGACCACTCCTTCTTGTAATGCGCCTTCAACCTATTTCATCCTAGAAAAATAAAGTTGTGCCATTTCCTATCTTATCTAGCAAATATGTTGCCCTTTTATAAATCACTTGTTAGTGCCATTCCATTTCTTCCATGAACTTTTTTAAATCACCACTTGTTAGTGCCACTCCATTTCTTGTTAGTGAGGTCATGCTAGTTGGTGCCAGGTCTCACTTTGCATACTCATTTTATCTTATGAGCTACAGAGTGCACAATTGTTGCAACCATCGAATGCTTCCACTAAATGCTTGTCCATGACATGCTCAACCAAGGCATCTCACCATGCGTGCTTTGTTGTGGTGTTGCATCCAATGGACCACCCCAAATCTACTCACTACCTATGACTTGCAACCATGTCATGACGCTACCTTCGACTTCACTTGTCTTCGACTTCTAATGTCTTCTTTGAGTACCTTTCACCGAGGCTCTGACACCGTGATCACAAATGTAGCGGTTCACTGAACCTACAACAAACACCCCTTGTCACCACTTGCTCCACTTTAGGTGAGTGCCTCGCCCATGTGATGCATCTCACCTTGTTCTTGTAGTGAAGTGTGTTGAGTTCCCAAGTTGTGGATGACTTCATCCCTCTTTTCCATTGTCTTTGAGCATATACCAGGGAAAAGTGGCCAAGTTTCCCATTGGAAATCAAAAGGCCTTACATAAAACTCCATAAGTGGGGTTGAGGTGTGCCTGTAACACAATTGCAAATGTCCACCCCTGCGTAGCACATTCACACAAATACACACCTCCCCTTGCACACACCCTTCTGGGGGCTGAGATGTGCATGTACCACAAATGCACATGGATAATGTTACATCCACACCTCACCCTACACAATGATAATGTTACATGCACACCTCACCCTACACAATGATAATGTTACATGCACACCTCACCCTACACAATGATAATGTTACATGCACACCTCACCCTCCATTTGGGGTATATGCACATCTCTCACCTTCCACAGGCGTGGGTGCATGAAATGTACATTTTGTGTTAGCATGCATATGCACATGTTCACTCATTATGCATTGTTAGGTGTGTAATTGTGTTACATGCACATTTACCCCTCAAGCAGGGTGTGCATTTATTTTACATGCACACCTCACCCCTAGAGAGGGTTGATGGCGGGGGTGTGAGATGTGCATTTGTGTTGGTGTGCCCCCCATGTGTTGTGCTAGAGGTGGAAGTGTGCATTTTTGTCGCATGCACATCTCAACCCCCAAGAGGGTGGTTGGTGGTGTTGTGAGATATGCATTTGTGTTGGCGTGCAAATGTACGCCTTCATTCCCCCACCACCCACCCTCCCACCCAAGGGATGGCACTGAAAAATATAACAAGTGTAAAATAGGGAAGTTGGAGGGTTTGCTTAATTTGTCTTCAATGAATACTAATAAAATAAAATAAAGTAGAAAATTGTTCACACCCAAAGCATGGGAGAACATTCCAAAACTACTAAAAGAGTTTAGGCTTAAAGCATGGGAGAACATGCCAAAACCATTGAAAGAATAAAATCCAAATGAGATACAATGTAGAAACTACCATGCAATTGTTCATGATGACCATTGCGAAATAGTATATGCATTAACCGCCATCGATTTGTATAGAATGTCATCTTGATAATGACTTGGGTTGAAGGGAGTAGGTGGAACTATCCTTCAAATCTGATTTTTAGAATGGCTAGGGTTGAAGGGAATAAGTGGAACTATCCTTCATAGCTAAGTGCCATGTTCTCTCTAGAATTCCATGTGGCCTTGGGTGATGGGTGGAAGTGCTCATTGGATTCATAGGGTGACTTGGCATGGGTGCAATAGTTGGGCTCTAAAATTATCATGTGGCAATTTGCAATCAACATAGCTTAGGATTATTACTTGAAAACAAAGAGGATACATTTTCCTATACGAACACTAAAGGTTACATACCCTTGTTGCATTTGGCATAAACTACAAGGCATCAAAAACAATTTACATTGCACACTGATGATGATCGAGTCTTAGTGTTGCTTGTAAATCACAACAAATTGGGGGGGATCCCATAACATGATATTACAAGATCGTATTGTGTGGTTACACACAAACTAGCCATATCTCAAGTTGTCGATGGCCAAATGAGGCGTGTGCAGGTTTATTGGAAAGATATGAAGACATGTTATTTGATGAAAGGATATCCACTTCAACATTATCCAATCATAGTGTGCAATGCATCCAAAATATGAAAGGTTTAAGTAAAACCCTAATTTGATGAATTTTGTTCATTGTTGTTCTTGAGGATTGTTTGGAGAACAGATGGAAATGACATATGCATTTAATAGAGATGATGGAGTTGCTTAGGAGATCATGTAGTGACAAGATTAAACACAAATAGTCATTTGTGCTTATGTCCCATAATTAAGGGAATATTAAAATAATTAAGGCGACCTATGAATTGAGGGGAAAATCCATGAAATTAAAGAAGTATAAAAATGAAAGGCATTGGTTTTACGCTAGAGGAGGTTTTTTTTATTTAACAATGGAACTCGAGAAGTGAATATCAATGTTTACCATGTCAAATGAGCTCTTGGCAATGTGCTTTGTGTTGTATATCCACACATGTTGAGCACCTTAAGACCATTGCTCACACAAATGTGCCAAAAATCGATACACTATTGTATTACGAGGTTAAAAACCTCAAAGAGGTAAACATTGCATGGTCCTAGTGAACATTGCCACTTGAGGCGATATATTAATGCAAAAGGAAAACAATTTACATATGACTTTCTCACAATCAATTATAAGTAAATGACCCTCCATGCTATTTAAATAGAGATCACAGATCAATTGGGTGTTGAGCTACATATCAATTACTGTTAGAACTGAGGAGAATATGAATCATTAGATCACTTTATGTCTAGAACATAATCGTGACTGTCAAATCAGATACATACAAATGCACACTAAAGAAACACACTTTACCTAAAGACACATTATACCAAGTTGATCTTAACTAACTCCTAAGTGTCTAAATATCCTAACATTCCCCCTTAAGAACAACTTGGGATATGATTAGAGGATTTAAAAAGGTGATATACTAGGAGAAGGAAAGAGGCATTAGAACCTATCCCTCCTTAATGAAAACTTCCTAAACTCTTAACATCAATCAAAGTTTGGAAAACTCCACTTCTATAAGAGATTGTGAAAATCTTTGCAACTTGATCATCTATAGGGCAATATAGCACTTTGAGAATGCGATCTTGAAGGAAATTTTTGATGAAGTGCATGTGTAGCTTAGTGTGTTTGTTGTGTTGATGTTGAACTTGATCTTTGCCACGTTGAATAACACTTTGATAATTGCACTAGAGTGTGGTTGTATGTTGCTGCTAGGATCCAAAATATGAAACTACGAAAGTCAAAGATCCTGTTGACTTGCACTAACCATGACTCAATACTTTGCTTCTACTGAAGAAATAGTAAGGGCACATTGCTTTTTACACGCCCAAGTAATGGGACCGAAACCAAGATTGAAGACATAACTTGTAGTAGACTTCCGATCATCAGGGTCACCAACCCAATTAGACTCGGTGAAACCAATCAATAGAGGAGTCCCCTCTGACCTGTAATGTGTCCAAAAAAAAAACTATAACTTAGATACACTGAAGTATCCTTTTTGCTACTTTCTAATGGCTCTCATGGGGTGTTTGCATATACCGGGTAACAAGACCAACAACAAAAGAAATATCGAAATGAATAGTAGTAAAATATAAAAGGCTACCAACTAAATGATGGTACAAAGTGGCATCTACTGTGGGTGTGGTACATGTGGTAGAAAGTTTGACTCTAGACTAGAAGGGAGATGGGGTTGGTTTACATTCTTCCATGTGAAGGTGGTGAAGAAGGTCACATGCATACTTACACGAGGAAAGGGAAATTAATTCCTTTGTTTGCAAGACTTGGAGGCCAAGAAATTAATATAAATGTCCTAGGTCTGTCATTTCAAATTTATTCTTAAAATTGGATTTCACATGGGTTAATAAAAGCTTGGGGTCACTACTAGTGAGTATAAGGTCATCAACATAAAGAACAAGTATTATGAGATGATTACCTATTTCTTGGTATAGACATTAGGGTCAAAATAACATTTAGAAGTGTCATTGTCAAGAAGAAATCTTTCCATTTTAGCATACTAAGCTCGATGAACTTTCTTAAGATCACATAGAAATTTATTAAGGCAACAAACAATGCTAGAATCATTCTAAATATCGGAAAGAGGTTGTTCCATGTAAATTTCTTCTTGCAATTCTCCATACAAGAAGGTGTATTTAACATCCATTTGATGGACCTTCCATTTATATGAAGCGATAAGGGTTTTTCACAAGGCAAATTGAATTCATTTTGGCTACATGGGAAAATGTTTCAATACAGTCAATTCCTTCTACTTGGGAAAATTCTTTGACAACTAATCAAGCTTTATGTTTTTCAACACTTCCATATGATACATCCTTAGTTCTACACACCCATTTACATTTGACAAGTTTTCTTTCTTTTGGAATGGGTACAAGATCCCAAGTATTGTTTTTGATTAAGGAATGACATTCTTCATCCATCATTGCATCCCAATCTACATGGTCATAAGCTTCTGCAAATGTTTTTGGATTGCTTGTCTCTGAAACTTGAGCCAAAAGATAGGCTCACTAGAATTGTGAAAGTGTACAATACTGATATGAAGGATCATTGGCAAGATCACTAGGTTCTTCTCGTGTTGTATGGACCAACCCAGGACATTGTGGTGTTAGTGCAGGTTCATGTTCAATAGACCCAACTAGAGGAAGCCAAATAGGGTGATGAGCATTTTCATCCTCACTATCATCATTTGAAGAATAAACTAGAATAAGACCACTAGCATAAAATCTGGGAATAAAAGATGTCACAAATTCCAAGTTAGGATCGCAAACTGAGAATCCATCATCACAATTAACATCTCTCCTGACAATAATTTTATTGGAATGAGGTTAAATACATATATAACCTTTTACATCTTCAGAATATCCAACAAAAATGTACTTCTCACTTTTAAGCTATAATCCTTTCTTTTTTCATTAGGGATGTAAGCCCATGCTTCACTAACAAACACACAAAAGTGGCTAACGTCTAGTTTAATTTTATGCCATGCTTCTTCCTTTAAATCCTTTGTGGGAGTGTGATTAACTATTTAATTGACATAATTTATGGTTTCCACCCAAAAATGAGTACTTAGTCCCTTAGATTGGATCATGCAGTTTACCATTTCTTTTAATGTGTGATTCTCTCTCAACAACACCATTTTTTCATGGTGTCTATGGAACAATATGTTGCATCTGAATGTCCTATGCAGTGCAGTGTGTTGTAAATTTGTTGGTCAAATATTTTCCTCCATTATCCATTCTTAACTTTTAAAGTGGATGTCCATATTTTTTTTTATACAAGGGTCTCACAGGCTAAAAACATGTCAAAACTTTCACTCTTAAGTTTTAAGAAATAAACACAAGTACATTTCGAGAACTAATCAATGAAAGTTAAGAAGTACTTGAACCCAACGAAAGAATAAGAAGGAAGTAGACCACACAAATTACTATGAAGAAGCCACAAGGTGGTCGAGGTGTGTCGAGAGACACATTTGTCAAAATTGCCATGACGATATTTATTGAGAACATAGCTAGAACAAACACCATATTTGCAAACAAAGAGAGAAAGACCAATCACCATGTTCTAATTATATAATCACTACAATGAATGATAGTTTAGATGACCAAATCGCTCATGCTAATGCTTGCTCAAGTCATTTCTATGAGCAATAAAAGATGATGGAAAAGATGATGACCCAAAGTTCTCAAAATCAATACAACTTGGTCATCAAGAATTATAGTTGCTAGGACATGCTTAAGATTTTTAAATCCTTGATTAAACTCGGCAAGTGATTTTATATATTGATAGAAGGTTGCAGGAAATATTTGGAACACATAATACATCATTAAAATGGCCATCATCTAGTTGAAATGTTCTAGACCTTACAATACTAAGAGATCTATCATCACCAACAAATATTTGTTTGGTGTTACACTCAATAAGAGCATAAAATATGGCTTTAACCTTAGACATATGATAAGATGCTTCAGACTCAATAAACCATTCATTAGAAGAAGAAGATGTCGCATTGAATGAAAAACCAAAAGTAGAAAGTGCATGTCCATGAGAAAAAGAGTTAGGAGAAGGATCAATATTGATTCTATTCTTATTTTTTAAGGCCTCCATCTTCTTGAAACATTTATACTCCAAATGACCATCTCGACCACAAAACTTACAATGTCTCTCAATCTTCTTTCCTTTTGATTTAGTTCCTTTATCATGACTGGAAGGAGGGGCTAGCTAAGAGGGTTTGGGACCCTTGGTTTGTTTGTTTTCATGAGCATGTTGCTTCTTTGGATTCTTGGATTTATCCTTTTGTTGCGCCACTGAGGTTTTGTTAGATGTACTTGTAGTGTCAATTGCTCAAATATGCAAGAGTTGATCTTTCTTTCCAATCAAAGAATCACAAAAATATTCAAAAGAGTGTATTTTGTAAGTATCCTCTTGACTAATAGAAGCTTCTATGGTGGAGTGAAAAGTAAATACAAAAACATAATGGGTAGTGCCAAGCTTAGTAACAATAATATATATAAGTTGGTCATTTTTTTGATTATCTTATATTCTACAAGTAAACGTTTGAGTGTTTTGACTTAGAAAATATTCAATTCAAGAGAAATCACTGGGATTTAAAGCAATAAATTGGTTTTCAAGTTGGCGGGTTCAAATCTCATTATGTTTACCAAATACAATTTTTAGCGTTTTCCATGACATTTGGAGTCTCAATTCCTTGAAGGTGAAATTGAAGATAACTCGAGATGGACATTTTGATTAGTCCACATGATTCTTCATTTTAATTATCCCATTTGTATTTCTTTAATGCATTAAGAATGACAATTTATATTCCCAAGGTAGCTTGTTAAAGTCCCCTATTTGATAGTAAATCCTCCATATGAGATTTCCATGAGAAGTAGTTTGAACTAGTAAGCAAGAAATCACTTTGAATAACCATATTACAATATGAAGGTAAGATGGTTTCAAAAGAAAAAAAATTGACTATCTAGATGGAAAGCCCTCAAAAAATACATTGTTTAAAAAAATGACACTGAAAATAGTCTCCAAATATCAAAGTTATGCCCTTTTGAAGAATGATAAAAAAATTAACCAAGGTGCCATATGGTAGGTGGAGGTTGCTCAATGTGGTGATAGGTGTACAACGAGGTTGTTGGGTTGTAAAGAGTAAATTAATTTCCCTCATTGTTTAACTTTGTCTATAAGGTCACTTTTACAAACACATTACTTTTATAATGTAAGTGGCCCACTTTAATTCAAACCTTTAAATTTAATAAAGTAACTTTCAATCAAGTGAGCTATTGTAAAAGATATAACAAATGTTAAAAATAGTAAGTTTATTTTTATTTTTTTACTCTTTGCCTCGAAGTGCATGCTTACCCCCAAAACCTTTGTTTTTCCATGAAAAAAACTTCAACACGATTGCACACAAAAAACAAACAAATCTCAAGAAATTTTTTCTAAACTTTATGAGTTTGAAGTTAAATCTCAGTTAGTCTACCTAGAAAATGCAAGTTTTCTCTCTATTTTTTATTTGTCAAGATCGCAAAGAGCATATGCAAAAAAGAAGACACTTTTTGCTACGTTCTTGACTTGCCAAGATCACACAAGACATATGGAAGAGAGGGTACACATCGAAAAGGAAACAAATCAGAAATAAAAAAACAAAAAACAAAAAAACGAAATAAAATATTGAAACAATATGAAAGAGATTTTAAAAGCCAAAATTAATCTGTATACCTTTAGATCTGACATAAATGGTCATATCTTGGGAAAACGAAAATATTTTTGGGTGAAACAAAAAAGGGTTTCCAACTTAAAATAGTTCTTAAAATGCATTAGATTCACCTCTTCTCATTCTGTAAATCAGTTTCATGTATTGGTGTTGCAATCTAAAGTTAATAGTATAGTCTTCTCAATATTTTCATGTATAATTGCCTGGATAGTTTGAGATGAATAAACACTTAGTATTATTACTATTGTGTCTTTCATCGTCTTTGGTAAATTGGAATTCATTGGAGAGTGTTGTGGCTTAGATCATTTTGCATCCAAAGGTTTGGTTTATGATCCTTTGCATGAATTTGGATTATTGTGGTTTATTTTTGAATGGATGATTGTATAATAGGGGCCATTTCACTAATAAGAATGCCTTCTTCAAGTTTTTATATTAGATTTGGTTGAGCTAATTAGAAAGATCCATATTTGACCTTGCTAAGCTTGTTCATCTCTCATTTCAATCATAGTGTGTTGCATAATACTCCATTTCCCATTGGTTAGGTAATAGCTTTCTCAAATCTAGTGAGTTATTCAAAGAAGAACCTATATCTATTTATGTTCCCTGATGTGCCATTTTATTTAAGCTTAAATATTATGTTAGAGATAATATTTAGGGATTCTCCTCTTAAGCTAGAAAAGATCGATCCTAAAGCGAGAGGAGTGCCACTATGGTGACAGTGGATAACTTCCTAGGTGGTACGAAAGCTGCCTTGATTGGTGTTAGGGACTTAATATTGTGTAGTTCAATTTTGGATGCTAACAAGGATGAAATGAAAATCTATGCTTTATGAGCTTCCATATTGGGTACATATTAAGATTTCCCACTTACTAGATTTGAAGCATACATTAAAACATGTTTCATCTTCTTTATGGGGGGAAATATCATCGAATAAATAATGACACTTTCAAAATGCAAAACCTCTAGAGAATTATCCACGGTAGTCATTTTATAGGTCAACGTTTGAAATACTTAACATGATTTATCATTAGGACAACAAGTCATTGGTAAGGATCGATGATTTGATCAATAATGCTAAAGATGTGGGAAATATAATAGCATATTATGTCAACATAATAGCAGGTTTGAGAATATTTGAAGAAGACACACGACCACTCTACAATGAGCGACTCTAGAAAAGTGGTTAATTTGTCCAACCACATATTAAACAAGGACGAGCTAGGTATTTTGAAGAAAGGATTAGGTTTCCTCTTAGCTCCCAGGATCATTTTGGTAGAGAGCATAGTTTCTAGCTTACAGGATAGTATACAAACTCTAAACGAAGAAGACAAGGAAACCATAAGATAGGACTAAATGCTTCTCCTGAGAACAAGGAAATCGCCAAATGACAATTTGAAAAAGAAAGAGTAGGAAGCCATTAATAACATGAGAAGTAATGATATTGTAGTAGTACCGAATGCAAATAAAGGCTGAGCTACGATTGTGATGAACAAGGAGGATTACAATGCAAAGATGGATGAGCACCTCAACATGAGGGGTAGTTACAAAAACTTGGGCATTAACACAATATCCAAAGTAATCAAGGAAGTCAAGAAGGTTATTAAAGAGTCCAACCTTGATGAAAGAATGAAGAGGTAACCAAATCCAAGCTGTGAGATCACCCCTAGGATCTATGGCCTTCCAAAAATCCATAAGGAAGGGGTTCCACTCATGCCACTTGTCAACATAATTGGATCCCGAACCTATGAATTGGCAAAGTATGTGGAAAATCTCTTAGGTCCCTTAGTAGGCAACATAGACTCATACATAAAATATTCCAGTGGCTTTGTGAACCTCATCAAATAAGATAAATTTGAACTATAGGACATGCTCACAAGATTTGATATCATTTCACTTTTCACAAAAATACCATTGAATGAAGCTGTGCAGGTAATCAATTAGGTCACATATCCTGAGACAACAAGACAATATGTATTTGGTCTACTTTCTTTAGTTTTCAAGGTGAGTTCTACGAAAAAATCAGTGGCGTGGCAGTGGGGTCCCCTCTCTTACCCATAGTTGCCAACCTCTTCATGGAAAAGTTCAATAAAATAGCTCTTAACTCTTACCCCATAAAATAAACAAGATGGAAGGAATATGTAGATGACACAAATGTGAAGTGGCGCCATGGGAATGATGAGTTGAACAATTTTTTTGAGCACCTTAACGAAATCTCTAAAGACATTAAGTTTACCATGGAACTAGAAGAAAATAAGAGCATCCATTCCTATATGTGCTAATTACCAAGAAGCAATATGGAACTCTTGGGAATAAAGTATTTAGGAATAAAACTCATATTGAAAGCTACCTTCATTATAACTCTCACAACCACCCTTCCTTGAAGATTGGGGTGCTCAACACCTTGGCTATGAGAATCTTGGATGATGACCATCTTGAGTAGGAGAAAGACCACCTAACCAAGTTCTTTAAGAGCATAGGCTATAAGAATAAGGATATCAAGAAGGAAATTGAGAGGGTAGGAAGAGGGTTCCATTAACACAACATTCAACCCTCTAATAGGAAGGCATAACTCCCTTACGTTCGAGGGGTCACTGATAATATTGTGAAGGTCCTAAAGAGAAAGGAAATTATAACTTCATTCAATCCATTGGTAACAATTAGACATAAAATGAGGTCTGTAAAAGACACCATTGACCATCGTCAACACAAAGGCATCTACAAGGTTGCATGCTCCTACGTAAAATGTTAAATTGGAGAAAATGGACGATCATTTCATGTAAGGATTAAAGATGATGGGGTGAACATTAGGAATGGAAATATTCACACTTCAGCTTTGACAAAACATTCTCACAAGGCCAGGAACCGTGTGCACTCGGAGGACACCAAAATCCTCACGAAGCAAGATCACTATTACAAGTGATGTTTTAGAGAGGTTATGAAGATAATCAAGTACCCAAATAACCTGAATAGGAATGATGGTTTGGAGGTAAGTAGGAATTGACTCCCCTTGATCAACCAATAGAGGACCCAAGAGGACCATGTTTGAATCTTTTCATACTGCCCTTGATGAACCAATAGAGGACCCAAGAGGACCAGGCTTGAATCTTTTTATACTGCCCTTCATCACTAAATTATAAAGAATATAACAAAGTTATTATATTTTAATTCCGGTAATGTATAAATGTAATGTATTTATTTTTATAATGATATATTCTAATTATAAAATATTTTTTTTTTATAAATTGTTATAGTATTTTAATTTTATTTGATAAATTTTTTAATTGAATGAAATAAATATTAATATTATATAAATAATAATAATAATAATTTATTTTTAAGATCACGACTAAGCCAAACACCAAATTGATGTACGAGACATCCTCTATTTTACTGGTAAAATCTACAAAAGTATACTATTATGAATATATTTATTAGTGTTTATAATATCCATTTTAATTAAAGTTATTCTCGTTAATTTTAATATGTTATGTTTTTTATTTTATTAGATTGAGATATGCATGATATCCACCTAGTATCACGAACTTAAACATATGATGATGAGACACTTACAACTCGTGCTCTTACACTGCAAGGTTTTCTACACAATTATCAACATTAAATTCAAATTTATGGTTTATTTGATCCTAATCCATGTACTGCTAGCTTGTATTTTACAATGTCTAAAAAAAATGCTTGCATTACTATGCTTCATACAAATGAAGAAGTAAAATATGTTATATGTTAATCATAACTTCGTCTAACACAAATGAAGAAGGAAAATACATTAATAATACTGAGTTAGGCTCGGAGAAGGAATATAAGTAGGCTTAAAATGATGCGACAATTAGAGAAAAGAATGAATATTACAGATCCAAAATCCGACAATCCATTCCTCAAGTAGATTATAAGTAAAAATATGTAAAACAACAAAAACAAAAACTTCCCATGTGTCTTTTTACCAACAACTAACTTATTCTTAAAGGAGTTATAATGAGCAATGCCTTTGGTTCACTACATTATTATTATTTTTTACAAACAATTCATTGATAATAATATTAATTATTTTTTACAAACAATACATTGATAATAATATTAAAAATTGCGTTGTAAATTATAATTATGATTCATTGAATATTCATAGTTAATATTAACAAATGAAAAGTTTAAGGAATTTAATTTTAATTTTTTATTGTGATTTTTAGAGTTAATATTAATAAATGAAAAGTTATAAGAAATTTAATTTTAAATTTTAATTGTGATTTCATAGTTAATATTAACAAATGAAAAGTTATAAGAAATTTAATTTTAAATTTTAATTGTGATTGATTGGACATTATATATATTTTTCCATAGAAAAAAAACGTAATTCTATTCATCCAATGAGAACCAAATTATATTTTGTAGGTGCACACAACACAACCCAAACATGGGTGATAAGAATAGAAAAAAGGAGCCCACATAGGCCCAAAAACTAGCTAAAATGCCACCAAGAGGAAAACATAAAAAAAAGCTATCCAAAAATCAAAAGTGTATCAGTAACAGTCATAGAAGCATCAACTCCCGCCTCGAAAAAAAAACCCGGCCAAGAGAGCAATCCCAAAGAAACCCTGGATCCCAGACAGACCAGATCAGAGCGGTATGAGCTCCCACACCAAAAGAACTAGATAACAGAGGAACTGAAGAAAACACCACCTGTAGAAAAAACCGAATGAGATGGACCAAAAAACTACACACCCAAAGAAAAGACCTCAAAGCACTAATCGATCCACAACACAACACACCCTTAGGAATGGACCTCAAAGCTCAGGCCACACCACCAAACAGAAAAAAAGGGGGATGAGACACCAACACCCCACAAAAAAGAACCTTGATTTGGCATATATCAAACCCCGATCGATCTAATAACAACCAAAGAAGGGCACTGCAGACTGATGTGGATAAAGCCCTAAAACCCTGTCAAGAGCGGACCAAAAAGTACTCCTCCAACGAGCACCTAGAAGCAAGACAAATCAGGTTAGATCAACATACATCCTCTCAATGGAAAAAGAGGATTCAAACCCTGAGCCCCAAATTCAAAAAACCCTGAACTTGGCACCAAAATTATTGAATCCAGGGCTACGAAGCGAAGGGTATCCATCAAACTCTGAACGACCCCGAATCTTGAGAGGGTGAAAAGAAGAAAATAATACGAATAAGGCCACAAAGAGAGGGGCCTCACCACATAGAAACTAGCAGTGAAAGGAGGCTAAGAAGACCCCCAACCATCAAAGCAGAAAATCCACACACCGAAGACCAGATTCAAGCAGAGGAAGCGCAACCCATGAAAGACCCAACGCTTAAGGAAACCTCACAAACCAACGGTGCATGCAACTAATCCCCTAGCTACCTCGATCCACCGCAAACTAGACTGAAGTATGGAAAAAAACCACACCCCTCTCATTGCAGGACAATATCAGCCACACCAGCCTGTGAGCATAACAAATCGGGAGCCGATTATGACAAAACACCCACTATAGCAGAAGAGGAGAATGACGAGTGGAGGAGAAAAAAAGAGAAAGGCGAGGAAAATCCAGGAAAGAGGGGTCTGCGACTGAGGAAACCCTTGCCACAGACTCTAATAATAGATCAATCTCAACATTGTATATATATATATATATATATATATATATATATAAAGTTGTTGAAATATTGTAACTTCGAAGAATATTCTAATTATATTCGAGTTATTATCTTATAGATCAAATCCCCTTTTGTGGATCGGTCAAACCATATTTATATGGTGGTATTTGTAAATTCGGCCCCTAGTGTTTATAAAGTGGTTTTAACCACTTCTATAAGAAGTCGCCCCTACCATGTGAAGAGACATAACCCTAGCGCCTCCTCAACTAGTATTTATATGAGAGGATAGTGCTTCACTTACACACTCTCACACTCACTTATCTAGTGCGCATATCTTGAAGGCAATTGCAGTTGCAGGAGGAAGGAGAAGAGAGGCGCATGTTCAACCTTATTTTATTCCTGGTGTTTTGGTCTTAGTCTTGGCCTTGTATTGGCAATCTATTATTGAGGAAGTTTTGCTGGGTTTTCTCCCCCATGAGGGTTTTCCAAGATAAAATGTTGCGTACCTTGTGATTGTGTTTCTTTCAGTGATCCTCTTTATGTTGCTGTTTTGGAAATGCATTGAATGCTCAAGTAATTTGGAATTAACCTAATAACAATAGTAAAAAATTAACATGGTATTAGAGCTTGATTAAAGAGAGCACCTTTCACTGCGTATCTAAAAACGTTATGTTGATGTACAAGGAAATTAGGGATTTTCATTGAAGAGGAAATTTTGACCCAAAAAAAAACTATCTTGGGAAGTGCGCCTTGCCCTAACGCATATTTTGGTAGCTTGAGAGAACTTTTCCAGTGGTTATATTCTATGGAAAGTCAAACCTTAGTTTTGATTGGTACCAGAAAACTAGGAAACCAGAACCAATACCAGAAGTACCAATCCAAAATTGCACAGGTCAAATTTCAAGGGGTAAAACTTGGAATTTTATGAAATAGTCAGATCCAAAAAACTTGCCTAATCCCAACACATCTAATCCTTGGATCAAAATTCAAAAAATTGAAGTTTGAGAAATTAGGGTTTCCTCATAAAACCCTAAGTTGCAGTTGCAGTACCAATTCCTTCGCGCCAGTTTCTTTGCACCTGTTGCAGTGGTAGTACCAGTTCCTTCACACTAGTTTCTTTTCACCAGTTGCAGTGGAAGTTTTTTGTGAAGTATTGGACTAATTTTTATTGTCCTAGTGCGCCTTACCCTAGAAAATCTCCAGCTACCTTTAAATTACAAGTTGCAACACCTTTGAAGTTTTTAAAGGTTTGTTATTACCGCTGCTGACGGATGGTGCCACTACCTGCCAATACTGTCAGAGGTATGTACTTACATATGCTTAAATTGTTAGTTTTAAAGGGTATTTTTAGGAGAAATGATCTTTTATCTAAATAACAATCATAGATCCAGAAAGATCCTAGATCCAACACGTTCAGAGGAATAATGCACCCCAGGTTTGATTATTTTGATATGCATCTATTTGTTATGACATTATTTTGATCTTATGAACATCTAGGTTGTATGTTGAAGTTATGACCATCATACTAACCTTTGGTCAAAATTAAAGTCAAGGTATTAGATTGATTAAAGTTGAGATTGTAGAGTTTATTCTCTAACTTAATTTTTGTCAAGAAAGCATATTATCTCAGTACAAAGGATAGGTTGAAGACAATACTTGTCATCTTGAGAAAAGGAGACTAGGAAGAAAAAAAACAACACTCATTCTTGAGGACAAGACTCCAGGTACCAAGTTTGATTGATTAAGTTGATAAGATTCAAATTTGCACATGTCAAGTTTAATAACTACCTCATTACAAGTAAACACTACAGTTGAGATAATAATCTTTAAAAAGTTTTATACTTGGTAGCATGTGATCATTATTGAGATAAATGCTTATTGTAATCACTTACCAAATATAACTAACATATCCTCTAGGAGAAACTTCTTGTTTTGGTTCCAGGTTACCATGGAGGAATGATTGATCACAACACTAGAATAGTGTTGCTCTCATTTATTATTATTGTATTTCTTACTTTTGGCCCTTGTTTTAGGCAGGTCACAAGTGATAGCTCTAAAGGAGCTACTGTGACGATTGTTCTTGCTATTGTTTTATTATTATTATAAAGAGTATTATTCTTGTCTGCTCTTTCTCCCTTGTTGTTCTTGTTCCGGGCAGGTCATAGGTGATAACCCCGAGGGAGCTACAATAATGGTTGTAGGAGGAAACATATTAGATGATACATGGAACAAACTATCCAAGTTGTATACATGACTGTATACATCCATGTACCAAAGAAGATGAAGAAGAAGCTACTTCTAAGATACAAAGTATCCCATATGGAGATTGATTGTAAGGAGCAGAAGGCTCCAAAGATGACCGGACATTAGAATATAACTCACAATAGAATTGGTAAATGGATAATGAAGTCACCTTGACAAGAAGAAAAATTCGTTTGAATTATGACTTAGCGTTTCATATTAAGAATTGGTATTCAACACCAAGTATATCCTGTAGAGACTATGAAGTCTTTGTAGACTCAAAAGAAATCAAGACCCAGAGTGAGCTTGATCTCAGAGAGGATTAGATGGGAAAAGGAGACATCTTCCAGGACTGGCAGACATATGCCATGAGTTGAAAAGACTAGATAGTAGCTTCAAAGACCTCTAGGAGACATGAAATATCCTGGGAAGATTCACTTGTTTCAGTGACAGAGAAGGAATCCAGTCAGAAGGACTGGGATATGAATTTTTCCTTGATACTAGAAAGGAAGTCAATGGTGACTTCCAAGATTGATCTAACATATCAAGCATGTTGCAGATAACAATACAAAGCCTGATTTGTGTCCATAATATTCTTCCAATAAGAGGGAGAAGACTATGACGAGACACTTGCTCTAGTAATCGAAGACATAGTTCTAGTATTCGTGAAGACAATCAAAACAACCATGATTCTGATAAAGTATGAGATTCAGGGGGATCGATCCCTGTATTTGAGATTGAGTTATCTCCATGAAAGAGGAAAATCTACCTTCAATATCAGTTATTGAGCCACTCTCAAATGAATATGTTGCCATGATAGAATAGTGGAGCTACTGGATAAAAGCCTATGAGAGGAAAACATCAAAAAATGCTATCCAAAAAACAAAAGTGTATTAGTAACAGTCATAGAAGCATGAACTCCCGCCTTGAAAAAAAAACTCGGCCAAGAGAGAAATCCCAAAGAAACCATGGATCCTGGACAGACCAGATCAGAGCGATATGATCTCCCACACCAAAAGAACTGGATAACAGAGGAACTGAAGAAAAAACCACCTACAGAAAAAACTGAATGAGATGGACCAAAAAACTGCACACCCAAAGAAAGGACCTCAAAGCGCTGATTGAACCACAACATTGCAATCCCTTAGGAATGGACCTCAAATCTTAGGTCACACCAACAAAAAAAAAGTGGGGGGATGAGACACCAACACCCAATAAAAAGAACCCTGATCTAGCATACATCAAACCTCGATCGATCCAGTAACAACCAAAGAAGGGAGCTGCAGACTGATGTGGATAAAGCCCCAAAACCCTGCCAAGAGTGGACCAAAAATTACTCCTCCAACGAACATCCAGAAGCGATACAAACCAAGTCAGAGTGACATACATCCTCTCAATGGAAAAATAGGATCCAAACCCCAAGCCCCAAATTAAAAAAACCCCGAACTCGGCACCAAAATCATTGAATCCAGGGCTACAAAGTAAAGGGTATCCATCAAACCCTGAACGACCCCGAATCTTGAAAGGGTGAATAGAAGAAAAGAATACGAAGAAGGCCACAAAGAGAGGGGCCTCACCACATAGAAATTGACGATGAAAGGAGGCCAAGAAGACCCCCAACCATCAAAGTAGAAAATACACACATCGAAGACCATATCCAAGTAGGCGAAGTGTAACCCATGAAATAGCCAACGCTTAAGGTAGCCTCACGAACCAACAATGCATGCAACTTATCCCCCATCTACCCCAATCCACCGCAAACTAGACTGAAGTAAGGAAAAAAACCGCACCCCTCTCATCGTAGGACAATATCAACCACACCAACACACAGCCCGCGAGCACAACAAATCTGGAGTCGATGATGACAAACCACCCATTGCAGCAGAAGAGGAGAATGATGAGCGAAGGAAAAAAGAAGAAGATAAAGGGAAGGAAAAGCCAGGAAATAGGGGTATGTGGCTGAGGAAACCCTAGCCACTAACCCCAATAATCGATCATTCTCGACATTATATATATATATATATATATTTCAAGAAGAAACAATGAAATTATAGTTAACACGTACTTGAAAACATTAAAACCAAAAAGAGAACTATAACTAATGCCCCGAGAATAAAAAATATATTGCAGTAAAAATCTCTATAGCTTTGAAGCTAATAGACTAACAAACTGATATATAAAAAAATTGAGATTGTAGTTTTTCAACAACTTCCAAAATTGAAACCAAAGTAAGAAATATTGACCATGATTTTCCATGAAATTGATTATCAACCAAATAAGACAATAAATGTCCAATACAACAATACTATTATCAATTAAACACATATTTGTCTAGTAACTGGGACAACAAGTTTTGTATCCTTTGACCTGGTGATCTCAAGTAGGCTTACTTGAGCATTCATTGCCTACTTTAACATACCATCTGCAATACCAATTAGTATATGCCTTCCGGTATAGTTATCTAGTATGCCCTTCAACTCATTTACCTTATGAATGAGATGCGCCAAGCCCAAATTAAGATTCCTCCTATGAATAATGATCCATACCACTACTAGCTTTGAATCCCCAAAGATCTGTAATTCTGATACGACCCTTTCCATTATCAACCCCACCTAGATGAGTAAGGACTTAACCTCTTCCATGTTTTTTTTTCCATACACTATATTGTCTGTAAATGAAATAAAATGGATCTTTGATAGGTACAAAACCCCTCCCACTCTACATATGCTCAGATTTCCCTCAAAATATCCAACCAAAAAACATGAAAGGCTCATTTGTGTCTATTTTCATAGCACTAACTTGCCTTGAGATTTAAAAATTACCTCTTACCAAAGACCATGAAAAGAATATTGAATCTTATAGAAGGTGTGTATAGGATTGATTATCCCTCGTTGAAATAAAATCTCATTTCTCATTCTCCATGGTGTCACACACAATTAAAGGGAGAGTTTCAAACGCAGCTAAAAGTTTTCCTTCCCACCAATATTTGAGTGCCTCATCTATATTTATACCACTCCAATGGCTAATTCCGCTAGTGAGAGTTATGACTACATCCTATACTTCTATAGAAATCACAACCAATGAGCATATGAACCACGAACACGTATGTGCATCTACACATAGGGCACCAAATTGGACCTTCAAAGGATCTTTTAAGTAGATTTTCCTACTTTCAAACCTTATTGAATAAAGCCATCCAAAGAAATGTCCTAGTCTTTAATGGTACCTTGATATTTCAAGCCTTCTATCACCACCATTGCTTGATATAAACCTAACATTTTGTAAACCTTGCCTCATATCCTAGTGTTAATGTACATTGTCCACCATCAATATTTTTGGCCCCATATTAGTTTATCCTCCTCCTCTTTTAGTGTAACATTCATGGTTATCAATATTTGAACAAAACCTTCCCACTCTTGTAACTTATTGATCCTCCAATCCTAGTTCTTTTGCCTTCACCCATCCTCCTCCCCATAAAAGAGGATCTTCCACAACACTTACATATACCAAATAAGTTAGATTTAAATTTATTAGAGAAGAACACATGCCCATTGATAATATGAATCCATGGCCACCATTGATCCAATGATCCACCCCTAGTTTGATTTTCTTTCCATCTCCTAACTTCCATGCAAGCTGGTTCCCAACAAGGGGGAAAGTTTGAATCAAAGCTTTCTAGAATATATATTTGTTTGGCACCCTGATGCACTTTAGCATTGTCAAAGGATGTATATATTTTTCACTGATAACTTTCCTCCATAAATTTATCCTAGTTATCATCTTCCATAAGATTTTGGAAATGAGTGCCTTGGAAAAATAAAATATGTTCTAAAGCCCCCATTCTCCATCCTTATTTGGTCAAATATATCCCATATAACTAATGCCATAGTATCCTTTTAATTCTTTCTAGTCTATATGAAGAATACATATATTCTTCCTAATTTTGTAAAATCCCCTTGGGGATATATGTCAAGGACTGCTAGTAGATTGAGAATGCCTCCACGATTGTGTTTACCAAGGTTTATATTCATTCTATTGACAACCATATTGAATACCATGATGTAATTCTACTCTCAATCTTGTTGTATAACCAAAACTAATCCCTAAATCCATACTCATTTGGTTTCGAAACCCCAAGTATTTGAGCCTCAAATTCAAAATCTCCTTCTTGAATGGGTAACACCAATTTAATTGCATTTTATTGACCCTCCATTTCTTTGTGAAAACTTATAGAGGATTTCTACTCATTAACACCCATCCCTCTGGCCTTGTATTGCAACTCTAGTACAAAATGTATTTCCTTTTCATCCCTCAACAAGCCATCATCGAAAAGTAAGACATTGTCCATAAAGAGTAGATGAGTTAGTGAAATATGGTTCTCCATCTTGATACATTTGAAAACTTCATTACTTCTCTCATGTAATGAACATCTTCTTAGTCCTTTAGTTATAAGGAGAAAAAGAAGAGGTGAGAGAGGGAAACCCTAACTTAAGCCTTTGGAGGAATAGAAGAAGGATGTAGCATAACCATTGAAGAGCAAGGATAAAGAAATAGATGTACAACAACATTTGACCCAGTTTACAAAACCACATGAAAAGCCAACATGTAACATCATCAACTTAAGGTATGACCAACTAACCTTATGATATGCCTTAGATAAATCTAATTTTATGATAAAAGAGAACTTCTTCCTTACCTTGAAGGTGTGAATACCTTCTTGAGCAATGCCTATTGCCTCATGGATTTGTTTACCATTTAGAAACCTGAATTGCTCACTTGAAATGACTTGAGACAATACATGCTTCAATTTTCTTGCAATAATCTTAGTGATTAACTTATACACAAGATTACACATAGAGATCGGTATAAAATCATCATATAATTTAGGGACATATTTCTTTGGAATCAAGAATCATAAAGTAGAATGTATTGCCCCAAGAACATGTTTATAGGGACAAAATTATATTTGTTAACAACACACGTTCACTTGGGAGAAAGTCCCAATTAGATTTCACACCATTTGGAATGGAAAACCCTTTATTTTCTGGTAGAATTTGAAAATTAAATCCTAATATCTAATTGCAGTTCTAATCTAGAACACAGGGTGCCAATAAAAATTACAAGCCCCTAGGTAGGATTTTTAAAATCAAGAGTAGATATAGAACCAATAAACGCAGTTGTCATTAATAACAAAATAAGTTTATTGTTTAATTAATGATATATATTTTTTAAATAACTAACAATATATCAATATGATCATATGATTAAACAACTAATTATATCTCCACATCCACATATCAACAACCATTGAATGCTAGCAATAAGAATAAATCATAAATATATGAGAAAATTCTACAACAAAACGAACATTCTTACAATAATTCTAGCATAAAAACGTAGATAGTAGTGCCATATAACAACGTACACTAGAATAAGTATTCTAAAAGTTAGTTGAATGAATTCTCAATTGACTTGAAAAAAGTTTACTATATTAAGCAAAAATCCTTTTCTTCTTATTTTAGTTCTACTAATACAAAATTGAAAAATAGGAAGTCAAACTGTTTCAACTTATTAACCCTTCACCTTCCACTTGACACTATGAAAGCTAGCTCCTTTTCATTTGCATAGGCTTTCACATAATTTTTCAAAGCTTCGAAAGCCTTTTGAATACCATCAACTTGTGGGAATTGACATTGTTCCATTGGAGCCTTAAATAATGCAAGGTTTCACTAAAATTTTCCTTCAATGTTCTCTAATTTTGGCATGATTGAATTTATATTGTTTCCTTTTCTCGAACTTTAATTTAATATTTCATACACATTTTGTTTAAATGAGGGATTGATTTGATAGCATGTCTCTCTTAATGGACACCATCTTCCAAATATTGCATGAATTCCACTTGAGGATGGAAACCATCACTTGGACCAAAGCTATGAAGGTTACATGTATCAACAAATCTCTCAGTTACTCTCCATAGATTTTCACAATCCCCATGTTTTGCTTGACTGTTTCTCCATGCCTTTTGAAAAACATATTTTCAATACTTGAGCCTAGTTTCAATACTGAGTATTTCTCTTTCACCGAGACAAGAAATTTCAAGAGGGAGATCACCTAGATCAACTTGCTACTTCCTCACATAGTCGAATTTGATGTATATTTCATCTTGCTACATTTGTCATTCCCATGCTTGGTTATGAAGAGTGACCACATCATGAAATTGTGTTTGGAAATGTTGTACTCATGTAAAAATCTCTTTATAAACAAATTTGACTCATCTCGACTTTCCAGTGCGTACTTGATAAATTTTGAGATACCATGTTAAATTGATTTATAGTATTCAACCTAATTATTTAATAACTCCACTTGTGCTTTATATAATTTTATCACTTCAACCATGCCATTGACAGTTGATACATTATCCTCACTGAAAGACACTTGAGCATATTCGAAGGCTACACAATATAGTTCTTTAGTATTTATCACAATAGTCTATGTAGTGAGAAATAAACCCCAATCCATTGTGAGCTTTCTCCTTTTATGAGTTTGCCTTACTATTTGTTTTCTTTTCCCATTGAAAGTGAACAAATCTATATTTTCCACCTCATTTGTGGGCACAGGCATATCTATTTTGTAATAAGAGTGTATGATGATAAATAACATGGTGAAGCTCGTAGGAGTATGCACTTCATCCAATGGTCCTATTCCATCTAGGTCAAGGTCAATGTTCTGTTTGTCTTCTTCATCTTTGTTGTTCCGTTCTTCCTCTATTCTTTTCTTTTCAACTTGCAATTTTTCTTCATTTTTCCTTTTCTTCTCATTTTTAGCTGTTAATTTCCTTGTTTCTTCTTCTTCATTTTTTTTTCTTTTTCACTCAGATTCAACATCAATGTTTCCATCTCTAGCTTCACATGCTAATATTTTCTCCTCAGATTCTTGGTCGGTTGCTTTCCTTACTTTTTCCACCTTAACTTATTTAGTTGTTTTTTTCATAACGAGTTAACATTTTGTTATGCTTCTACCTTGTCCCATTCTTCCAATTTTTTCTTTTCTTATACATATTCCTTCACCTTTTCTTCTACTACAACTTGAGCTTGAGCTTGAGGTTTCTATTTCTTAGCCAATTCTTCATCGAGTTTTCTTTTTTTCTCCTCTTCTCTCCTATTTTCTGCTCTTGTTTCCTCATCTTGTCAGATTATGGATTATAGTTTGTCAAAAGACAATGCTCTTTTCTTTCCCTTCTCTTCCTCCCATTCTTTGTGATCATCTGGAAAGGAAATTCCTATTTGAAGTATGTGACAAGATATCTCTTTTTCAAGATCATGTCTGCTAAATATTTCCTCTACAATCTTACATTCTATGACAACTTCAACTTCCATTTTAGTAAACATGGAAGTATTCATAACATAAGATCATACATATATAGGATCGGTTGTCTAGAGTTTCTTTTGATCTTTTATTAATGAGCTTAACATAGTTACCAACTTGACCTCAAAACGAGAACTCTGGCCCAAAAAACCCATATTTTTCCAAAAAAAACATGAAAATCAACCCCAAATCAAAAAATGGTGCTACCAATAGCACCATTTTTTCAAACGGGTCAAAATTACAACATTTTTCAAACATGGCCTTCAAAACTCA
>ML784387.1:189334-207949 GCA_009831015.1 Picea engelmannii | reverse complement strand
TTCTAAATGTTTAAAAATAGTGTTATTTAACTACAATTATTTTTTTATCTATTAAAAAAAACTTAAAAAATGTGTTAAAAATGATATTTTCCACTATATTTAAAAAATATGGAACCATAAATTAATTAAGGAGACGGAAATTGGTATTTTCAAAAATTTAAATGGTAAAAAATATTTTAAGACTGAGAGAAGTATGAAAAAATGACTAAAAGCACTGTTGATAACAAAATTTAAAAAAAAAAAATTTAAAAAATTGAAAATAAATGAAAAAACAAGCATTTAAAAAAAAAGAAGTGGAAACATTATGTATTAGAAAATTTAAAATATTAAAAAACCACCTAAAATGGAGGGGGGTGCTACCGGTAGCACCATTTTTAAAAATGGGGTAAAAAACCTGACCCCCCAAAAAACGAGAACTCTGTAGAGTTCTCGTTAAGTTGGTAACTATGTTGCTTCTGAATCCATGAAGAATAGTATGATATGCTATCTCTTTGAGCGTTAACTTATCAGGTACAAATTTGGGAAACATATGAGGAGCGTTGGTGGCACTTTAGATCCTTATGTAGGTTCTCTCTTCATTTACATACCAATATCCTATTGAGCCTATAACCTCCATGGCTTCCTTATATAGTCTTGGTGTTGGTTTGTAAAAGATCAATTCAAAGAGCGGGGAAAAGAAGTGATCACATATTCTTGTATATTTCCACATATATTTGTGGTCCCATAAATCTTGGCAATAAATTTATAATAGTAAATTTGATATGCTCCATGCCCATTCCAAGCCTAGAAAAGTGTTACTGGCACAAATGATATCTAGTAGATATGAAGACATGAAAAAATCAGGGGAGGAACTAGACTATTGAAATACAACTCTGGACAATGCCTTTGTTATGGTATGAGAGAAGATAGCTTGTCATGATGCATAATCCATTTGATAATTTTGGAGCAAGGAAAAACTATGGGTTTGGAATCCACATTGTATATGTGAGACTTTAGAATATTAGGATACACTTCTACATCCTTATCATCATCATCATCATTGGTGTAACATCCAGTTCCACTAATCACATTTTACACTGACTTATTCTTTTAGGACACTTGCAAGCAAGTGATCCGATTATGGTACATTATGATTTCTACTTGATTATGAGTTATACCATGATGTAATTGTGATTTACATGTTAATTTCTATATGCATACATATTGACAGGTATTATTGATGAGTTTTCCTGAGTGTGCAGGACACATGACAGGTTGAGGATGTCGATGACATCAATGGAATTCCTTGGACTTCAGATTGAGTCAGGGAGTGGATTGGTATTTTGGTTTGAGTATTTAATTTATACTCATGTGATATATGATGATTCAATATGGATATTATGTATATGGATTATTGAAATTGTTCTTGGTAGTGGATGCAATCTTGGTGACGCTTGCTAATTCGGCTCACATATGGAGTAAAGGGGTCATACACAGAAACCAAGCAGATGAGGGAGAGGTGTGGCAATGTCCTTGTCACAACCTACTAGCACTCATGTTGTGACCTGAAATGTAGGTTAACGATTACCTAGTTCGAGGGGTCCACAATGTCATAAGGGAAGACTAAGACAGTCGTTCACGGAGAATTCTAAAGGGCGTGCAATAAGGAAGAATCCTTATTTCTTAGAAAACCCTTAATCTCTCACAACGTCGACCAAGTGGAGTGTTGAATTCAAGTGTCGAGCAAACTTCCAAACTAGTCAATGAAGAGTGACACCTTTGGAGAACAGAGGTGCGTCTTAAAGGGAACGTCACGCAATCAAATATTGAGTCAACAATAATCTAGAAGGCCTAGAAAGTAAAATAAAATACTTAGACATTGTTAGAAAGAGCATGCAATTAATTATTAAATATGAACTAGAAAAACTAACAAAGAGTCCAAGTCTAAATAAGTGACTAATTAAAATATTAAATAATTTATGGGAATTGAGATATAATAAACTCTAGAAAAAGGGGGAATAAGAATTAAAGGTTGGGTAGATGCACATATGTGCATAAAAATAATAAAGGGATATTTTTAAATAAAAATAAATTAAAACATGAGAGAATAGGCGGTTCACATAGAGTATCATCTTGAGTCAATATACCACTAATCCTAACTAAAAGAAGACTACTAATCCAACTCAAGCTTAAATTTAGTTAGGGGACACAAAATAAATGAGGGATTGGGGAACTAAGAGACAACTAAGAGGAAAAATAGGAACAAATTTGGGAGTGTGAGGGTAAATGTGTATTTAAATAAAATAAAAAGAGAGTTTACATGTACAACTTTGGGAGAGTGTGACAAGTGGTGTGGGTGAATAATTATTAATTAAATTATTAAAAATTATTTATTATGCATGAGAGGACATGTGTCATGGAGAATTTTCCTATAAAAGAAATGGAGAGGAAGGGAGAAGGGGATTTAAAAAAAGTGTTGTTATGCTGCCAAAATGTTTCTTGACTAGTTTACTTGTGGAGAGTTGGGATTACAAAATTGTTGAAGGAGGTGGAAGCCTCTCCTTGCGAGGGCAAGTTTGTGCTATTGTATTTCTAGTTTTCTGTGTATGGCCCCTTTGCAACTCGGGGGGCTAAGGGGGAAGAAGAGTACCCCTAGCATTGGCTGAGAGGTACCAGTGAAGTTTTTGGATTAGCAAGCGGTAGCGCGAGACACGTACAAGAGATCGAATTGAAGATCACCACTACATGTCGATAATTTTTCAGTTATAGTATTTGATTGCTCAATGATATTATTGTAAAATTTATTCTTGATTGTATTTTTGTATTCCTGAAAGATTTATGAACATGTAAATTATTATTCTGATTTTTGTTATATGTGTATATAATTCCATTATGTATTATATGATTATAATTGCATGATGTAATTACTTGAGAAATTCTTGAGTGAATGTTGCACATAAATTTTAAACCTCAACCAACATAAGGATTAGATTTACTTCCTATAATCATATGAGTCATTTATTTGTCATCATTTTCTTAATTGTACTTTATGAATTGGTAAATTCTTTTACTGTCTTAGCCTTGAAGGTGATCTCTAGTAAAACAAGAGTACAATCGAACATTACTGTTAGAGTGTGTACAACGAGTAATAAAAACAAGAATTATGTGATCGTAGTTTTCTTTGATCTGAGCACGAATCCTTGACGCTCAACCAACTAGTTTCTAGATAGTTGTCGCCTAAGTTTTGGACCTGTCTTTCCAAGGAATCCCTTCGTTCTTGAGAACTGTAGGTTCACAATTTTTATTTATTTAATTTTTTTTTTTGGGTTGGAGTATCATACCAATTGTTTTCTGAAATTGAGAGTTTCAAGACTCCTAAACTAACAACACCAGAGGAACGTATTTGGGCATTGAATGCTTAAGTCTTTGGTCACACTTCCGTCATTCCTAAAGATTCATTTTTACTTGCTTTCAGAAAACGAAGTATTAAGTCATGATTAATATATATCCGGATAAATTTTTCTAGTGTAACACCCTGTTTCCCCCAGTCTGTAAAAATAACTATACTGGCAAAGTATTGTGGCAAACTCAGAAATGTGAATGGACCTTGTGAAAAAGGTCGATGAATGTGAATAATATTATGAATATATATATATTGCAGGACTGCTGAGAGGGGATGTGCTGAAAAAGAGACCACGATGGTTGAAGAAAGGTGGTGGAAGGCACCTGGAATGGTGGTGTTAACTTCCACCGAAACTAATACCGTATTTGGACTTCACTGGCCCGAAGAACCAAGAGCGGCTCGTTGGCCCCGAATTAAATGACTCGCCAGGTTGGTAGGTAAATGGCTCCTCATGAGTAATGAGGGATGGGGGTGAACCACCCATTCGTAGAGTCCTTAGACCTGACCACCACGAGGAATATCATGCCACACACAACCTCGCCGAAAGGAGAAAAGGCAGGAAGAGTGTGCGATCAAGGGGCAGACGCGAGGGAAAGAGAAAGAACTTTGGAAAATACAGAGTGAGTGATAGCGGAGAAGAAGGAGAGTAACCTTCATTATCGGTCACTGGCGAACAAAGACTCAGTCTCGCAACATCGTGGTCTCAGCTCGGGGGTGGCTAGTGGTAAATCCGTTGGGAGTCGTTGAGCCTACGGTTGGGTGGAAACGAGCACCCCTCTCAGTAGTTGCAATCACATCTGGTGTTATTTCTGATAAGTGTTTTACATCTTGCATCTTGAAATGTATATCCTGGCATTTATGATCATCTTGCATCTTGAAATTTATATGCTAACATGTATGCTCATAGTCTGTGTAGTTTATGAATGGTTTGAGTATAAGACCGTCTATGTGGTGTTTTGATCAGAAATGGTGGTTGCATGCTTTTATTGGAAGGACCACATATGGCTTATGTTTATAGATAGATTGGTATATATATATATATATATATATATATATATATATTGAATTAGTTCAGACTTCAAGTCTGTTTTCGGGAAATCTACACCTTTATCTGTCTCAGGTAATACCCTGGATAGATCTCCCCATAGAGACACCCTTCTTGGAAATCTCACCAAGAACCTTGAAAAGGATTTGAAGGCGCAAGTCTTAGTAACCCTGTACGAGGAAGAATGATCCTCTTGAAATCCTGAGATGGCAGCGTAGGGATAAGTATCGATCGACGGATGAGATCTTATCAGAAGATTTGCGGTCATTCACGACCGTTAGATTGGAGGAAGAAATGAGAGCATTAAATGCCTTAACCCTTTTCCTTTATCTTCGTGAGTAGTGAAGAAATCGGGACCGTAGATCCCCAAGGTCCGCGAGAGTATCTGGACCATTGGTTTTTCCACGTCCAGGGAGCAGCAGGAGAGTGCACAGCGCGGGATAGATCTGAACCGTCAGATCTTAGTTAGAAAAACCCGACAGCCGTTGGATCTATCAGGAGATGCATGAGGGTTAAGCCCTCGTGAAAAGAGGCGAAAGTCCCGAAAGAGGAGTTGGTATCGGGATTTCAGACTTCGGGATTTCGGAAGTCTCGAAGACAAGAGATCAGGACACTCCATGGTGGAAGTCCCGAAATAGATCTGGACCGTCTGATTAAGGGAGGACATGCATCGTGAGATCAACCATTTCGGAGATTTGAACATCGGGGAACAAAAGAGGAAGGTGAGCATTTTGACTTCGCACCTGGCGAAGTCCCGAAACAATCTGGACCATCCATCCGTGGAGGACACGTGGCGGAGATTGAGAGTCCATCGATATTTCGAATACCAAGGATTCAAATTGACAGAGGATCTGTGTCACTGGGGGTCGCAAGTCGCGAAATCGCGGAACGACGAGGACCGTCCATCTAAGGGAGGACACGTGATAGCAATCCAGGTTTCGGGAGAGTCCCGAAAGGAAGAGTCCATCGGGATTTCGCGAATTGGGAATTCGGGAGTCCCATTGACGAGAGGACGGGATCTCGTATTCATAAAATCCCAAAAGAAATAGGACGAAGGTCTTATGAGGAATGGTCACCTGGATTAGGGCATAGCCAGGAGGGATAATGTGATAAAGGCCATTTCGGGAAATCGGAAATCGGGAATTCGGGAGTCCCATTGATAAGAGGTCGAGCTCTCGTATTGATAAGTCCCGAAGGGAATAAGACTATGATCTTATGAGAAGTGGTCATAAGGACCAAGGCATATCCTAGGGGGCTAATTGCTGATCGAATCCTCTTCGGCATTTCGACATTTCGGGGTTTGCAGAGTCGAAAGACTCGACTCGCTTATATCGCTGAGTCGCGAAATGAAAAAATGCGCCTAGTTGTTTGGCTTGTGATCATGATCAATGATCACACGGAGGTGGGAAAAAGGGAAGAGCTAGCCTGTGCTAAGCCCCGTAGGATTCTGAGGATTCCTTCCCTCGAGAAAAGGAGAAAAATTTATTATGCCGTAGTGGGTGTGTTACAAATTGGTATCAGAGCATGGTTACAACACTTGGCCTGCTTGGGCTCATGAACGAGTTGTGCAGAAGCTTCGTTCGGAACACTCCTAAAAAGAGTAACCCCCTGTCTTAACCTTCCTAATCAAAAGACGAAGTTAAGAATGAGAAAAAAACCCCTATTGTGTGTGTGTACATGTGAAAATATGAATTATGTACTGGTTATCAATAAATATAAATATTGACTAACAACCAACGTTTTTCCTTTTGCACACAAGCGAAAGATTAACCGCGGGAAATTATCAACGCATAGTATGGTGACTCACCATGAAGTGGGAGAAGGCTCCCACAATAGAGACGAAGAGTCTGACGAAAGGAGGGCAGTAGGGATCCCTCTAGATCTAGCCGAGACTGTGAGGAGTCTCATGGTCGAATTACAAAGCTGCAAGGCTGACAATGAAAGGATGATGAAAGAACAAGAAAATAAAACATAAATTAACACAATTTTACTGTAGAGTTTATCCGATCTACAAAGACAAATGCAGCATGAACCTAAAACTCAGAAACATGGTCATATCAGTGGCCACACTGAGAGGAGCACCTCGAAAAAGGTCCACCCCAGAGGTAAAGGACAAGCGTCAGATGATTCCTCTGAGAAGGAAGCTGGCGATTCAGAGGGCTCTTCTAGCAGCATAACTAGTTCCTATTCCCGAAGGAAACAAAAGAAGCAAAAGTCTTCCAAAGGTCGTAAATTCGAAGAATTCAGAAAAGCCAAACCACCCTCCTTTGACGGTGAAATAAAGAAGGGAGAGGAAGCAGAGGCCTGACTGCTTGGACTAAAGAAGTATTTCAGAGTCCACGACTTCTCAGAAAATATGAAGGCCCGAGTGGCTACCTTCAACTTGAACGGAAAGGCTTACATTTGGTGGGAAGACCTTAAGAATGTGAAAGGGGTTCGCGAAGAGGACCTGTCTTGGGAACGGTTTGAGAAATACTTCCGCAAGAAGTATCTGTCGGAAAAATATTTCAACGAAAAGACTAAAGAGTTTTATGAACTCAAACTGGGACAACTCACTATAGAAGAATATGTCAACAAATTCCTCTATTTGTTGAGGTATGTACCCTATATCAAGGCAAAAAAGGCAAAGGTGCAATGCTTAATTAGTGGACTACCTAAGGACTATCAGAATAGAATTGAATTTGATGATCCAAAGACTTTAGAAGGCACTATTCGAAAGGAAACCTATTGTCATGAACAATTTGGGCATCGAGAAGAACCTTGTGAAGGATGGAAACAGAAGAATAATTCAAGATTTCAGAAAAGGGGAATTAAATCCCCAGGATTTAAGAACTATAAGAAGAACCCAAGAATGAGCTTCCTAGCCCAGAGTATGCACCAGCAGAATTTTCCCTCCTTGAGCGGAAATAAAACTTCTGAACCCATATCAGTGAAGATTGATAACCCAAAGAGAGAACCTTTGAAATGCTGGGGTTGCGGGGAAGAACATCTATTGAGAGACTGTCCACACCGACAACAGAATAATCGGAGGATTTATAACATCCAGGAAACTACCACCGTCAATGATGTGGCCAGGAGTGAGCCACAAATTTATGCAGCCTTGGATAATAACCAAGCTGACCACCAAGCTTCAGTGGTGGAAATAGAAGGTATGATTTCCAACCATCTAGTGTCTGTTTTGATTGAACCTGGTTCAAATTTGAGTTATATAGCCCCTAAAGCTATTGATAAGTGTAAACTACAACCACAAGAACATACCAAGCCATGGTTGGTATAGTTAGCCACTGGTACCAGAAAAAGGGTAGCGGAGGTTATACCAGCTTGCCAATTGATGTTGGGTAAATCCCCCACCCAAGCAACCCTTAACATATTACCCCTGGGATCGTATGATCTGTTGATTGGTATGGATTGGCTAGATGCCCATAAAGCTAGATTGGAATTTTACCATAAGACCTTAGAATGTGTAAGTAAGGAAGGGAAGAGGATAACCCTTTAAGGGATCCGAAAACCTGTCTCGGTGAGACAAATATCAGCTCTGCAAATGAGAAAGTATTTCCGAAAGGGATGTACCCTATATGAAATACAGGTGTTGAAAACAATCGAAGGTGACAAACCAAGCCCTGACGATCACCCTATCCTGAGAGAATACATAGATGTGTTTTCAGAAGAGGTACCGGGTCTACCTCCGAGAAGGGACATAGACTTCTAGATATAACTTGCACCAGGAGCGGTGCCGGTGTCTAGGACACCCTACCAGATGAGCACACCCGAGTTAGTTGAACTCAAATTGCAATTAAAAGAAATGATGGATAACGGTTATATTCGACCCAACGTGTCTCCATGGGGAGCACCAGTCCTGTTCATGAAAAAGAAGGACGGTACCCTTAGACTGTGTATATATTGTAGGCAACTCAATAAGGTAACCATAAAAGAACAAGTACCCCTTGCCCAGGATAGATGACTTATTCGATCAATTGGGGGGTGCGTCTATTTTCTCAAAGATTGATTTGAGGTCGGGATACCATCAAGTCCGAATCAAGGGTGAAGACATCCATAAAACTGCCTTCCGAACGAGGTATGGTCACTATGAGTTTGTGGTAGTGCCATTTGGGTTGACCAATGCCCCTGCCACTTTCATGTGCTTGATGAACAATGTACTCAGCAAGTTCCTAGACAAATTTGTGCTCGTTTTTATTGATGATATATTAATTTACTCCAAGAACATAAAAGAGCATGAAGAGCATCTAAGACTTGTGCTTTAAGTGCTGAGAGAACATCATCTCTATGCCAAATTCAACAAATGTGAATTCTTCCAGAAGCAAATACATTACTTAGGCCACGTCCTATCTGAAGAAGGGGTAGCAGTGGAACCTGACAAGATCAAGTCTATCATGGAATGGCCTACCCCAAAGGATGTTTCGGACATCAGATCCTTTATGGGATTAGCAGGATACTATAGGAGATTTATAAAAGGATTCTCCAAGATTGGTTGTCCAATCACTGCCCTCCAGAAGAAGGGGACAAAATTCCTGTGGACATAGAAATGTGAAGAAAGATTTGAAACCCTGAAACATCTACTAACCCATGCACCCATACTAAAGATCGCTGATCCAGAAGCTGACTTCCTTGTGTGCACAAATGCCTGTAAGGAAGGGCTTGGAGGAGTCCTTATGCAGGGAGGAAGTGTGGTCGGCTATGAATCCCGAAAATTGAATGAGCATGAAGTCAACTATGTGACCCATGATCTAGAGTTGGCTGCTATAGTGCATGCCTTGAAAATGTGGAGGCATCACCTCCCGGGAAGAAAATTTGTACATATGACAGATCACTGTGGATTGCGATATCTGTTTGATCAACCAAAGCTCAATGCTAGACAAGCTAGGTGGATGGCCCTCCTTAGCGAGTTTGATTTTGAAATCAAACATATTAAAGGAAAATAAAATAGGGTGGGGGATGCCCTTAGCAAAAACATGAAAACAATTCACCTGGCCGCGGTGAGCACCTGCGAGACAGATGTCAAAGAAAGAATCAAGAATGCACAAGAGACAGACACATTCTTCCAGACCGTGACCATGTACCTACAACAAGAACCCGCCAGAGTAAAATATGAAGGCTACCAGATGATCGAAGGAGGTCTGCTCACTTACAGAAGCAGATTTTATATTCCAGATTGTGACGACTTGAAGAGGTTCATACTAGATGAACTACATAAAAGACCCTATTCTGGTCATCCAGGATACCAGAAGATGATCACGACCACCAGGAAACAATTCTATTGACCTGGAATGAAGAAAGACATAGCTGAGTACTTGTCCAAATGCATAGAGTGCCAATAGGTTAAAGCAGAAGACCGACACCCAGTGAGATCATTACAACCTCTACCAATCCCAGAATGGAAATGGGAAACCATCTCCATGGATTTCATCACCGGATTACCAACCTCGACCAAACCGAATGACACCATCATGGTAGTGGTGGATAAATTGAGCAAGTTTGCCCATCTCATCCCTATCAAATCCACTTTCAAAGCAATCGATATCGCCCAGGTATTCATGAAGGGGATATTCAGACTGCATGGTATGCTGAAAGAGATCGTGTCTGACAGAGACACGAAATTTACTTTTAACTTTTGGAAATCACTGATGGCTGGTTTAGAGACCAAATTGCTGTTTAGCACCGCCTATCACCCTCAAACCGACGGACAAGCAGAAAGAGTGAACCAAATACTTGAAGACATGCTAAGAATGCATGTAATGCATCAACCCAAGAAGTGGGAAGACTACTTGCCACTGGTAGAATTCGCCTACAACAACGGCTACCAAGCATCCTTAAAGATGAGTCCCTTCGAAGTCCTCTATGGTAGACCATGTAACACTCCAGTTAGCTAGAGTAATCTTGTAAACATGATTTCTTTTGGACCCGACATGTTGAAAGAAATGGAACAGCAAGTGACTCAGATAAAACAAAACCTGAAGGTCGCTCAGAACCGACAGAAAATTTATGCTGACCAAAAGAGAACTCCAAGAGAGTTCAAAGCGGGAGATCATGTATATCTTAGAGTTAGGCCCAGGAAGAGTTCTCTGAAAATGGGAGCTTGTGCCAAGTTGGCACCTCAGTATTGTGGACCCTTTGAGGTTCTAGATAGAGTGGGACCTGTAGCCTATAGGCTAGCACTTCCTCCCATAGTCAAAGCACATAATTTTTTCCACGTTTCATTATTGAAGAAATATGTACATGATGCTAACCATATAATTGATTGGTCTGTGATTCAGGTGGAACCAGAGGGAGAGTTTCTACCAGAACCTCAATGCATACTGGACAGAAAGGAAACCCCACTCTAGAACCGAACCATTGCACAGGTCAAGGTGCAGTAGAAATATTTTGGCCCAGATGAGGCTACATGGGAAATGGAGGATGCCATGAAACGAGCATATCCGATTTTGTTTACATTTGTACATGCATGTCAAGTTGATATATAGAACATCGAGGATGATGTTCCTTTAAGGGGGAGGGAATTGTAACACCCTGTTTCCCCCAGTCTGTAAAAATAACTATACTGGCCAAGTATTGTGGCAAACTCAGAAATGTGAATGTGTGATGTGAATGGACCTTGTGAAAAAGGTCGATGAATGTGAATAATATTATGAATATATATATTGCAAGACTGCTGAGAGGGGATGTGCTGAAAAAGAGACCACAATGGTTGAAGAAAGGTGGTGGAAGGCACTTGGAATGGTGGCATTAACTTCCACCGAAACTAATACCGTATTTGGACTTCACTGGTTCGGAGAACCAAGAGCGGCTCGCTGGCCCCGAATTAAATGACTCGCTAGGTTGGTGGGTAAATGGCTCCTCATGAGTAATGAGGGATGGGGGTGAACCACCCATCCATAGAGTCCTCAGACCTGACCACTGCGAGGAATATCATGCCACACACAACCTTGCCGAAAGGAGAAAAGGCAGGAAGAGTGTGTGATCAAGGGGCAGACGCGAGGGAAAGAGAAAGAACTATGGAAAATACAGAGTGAGTGATAGCGGAGAAGAAGGAGAGTAACCTTCGTTCTCGGTCACTGGCGAACATAGACTCAGTCTCGCAACATCGTGGTCTCAACTCGGGGGTGGCTAGTGGTAAATCTGTTGGGAGTCACTGAGCCTACGGTTGGGTGGAAACGAGCACCCCTCTTAGAAGTTGCAATCACATCTGGTGTTATTTTTGATAAGTGTTTTACATCTTGCATCTTGAAATGTATATCCTGGAATTTATGATCATCTTGCATCTTGAAATTTATATGCTAACATGTATGCTTATAGTCTGTGTAGTTTATGAATGGTTTGAGTATAAGACCGTCTGTGTGGTGTTTTGATCAGAAATGGTGGTTGCATGCTTTTATTGGAAGGACCACGTATGGCTTATGTTTATAGATAGATTGGTATATATATATATGCATATTGAATTAGTTCAGACTTCAAGCCTGTTTTCGGGAAATCTATACCTTTTTCTGTCTCAGGTAATACCCTGGATAGATCTCCCCATAGAGACACCCTTCTTTGAAAGCTCACCAAGAACCTGGAAAAGGATTTGAAGGTGCAAGTCTTAGTAAACCTATACGAGAAAGAATGATCCTTTTGAAATCCTGAGATGGCAGCGTAGGGATAAGTATCGATCGATGGATGAGATCCTGTCGGAAGATCTGCGGTCATTCACGACCGTTAGATTGGAGGAAGAAACAAGGGCGTTAAATGCCTTAACCCTTTTCCTTTATCTTCGTCAGTAGCGAAGAAATCGGGACCATAGATCCCCAAGGTTCGCGGGAGTATCTGGACCGTTGGCTTTTCCACGTCCAGGGAGCAGCAGGAGAGTGCACAGCGCAGGACAGATCTGAACCGTCAGATCTTAGTTAGAAAAACCCGACAGCCGTTGGATCTGTCAGGAGATGCATGAGGGTTAAGCCCTCGTGAACAGAGGCGAAAGTCCCGAAAGAGGAGTTGGTATCGAGATTTTGGACTTCGGTATTTCGGAAGTCTCGAAGACAAGAGATCAGGACACTCCATGGTGGAAGTCCCGAAATAGATCTGGATCATCCGATTAAGGGAGGACACGCGTCGCGAGATCACCCATTTCAGGGATTCGAACATCGGGGAACAAAAGAGGAAGGTGATCATTTTGACTTCGCACTTGGCGAAGTCCCAAAACAATCTGGACCATCCATCTGTGGAGGACACGTGGCAGAGATCGAGAGTTCATCGGTATTTCAGATACCGAGGATTCAAATTGACAGAGGATCTGTGTCACTGGGGGTCGCAAGTCGCGAAATCGCGGAACGATGAGGACCGTCCATCTGAGGGAGGACACGTGATAGCAATCCAGGATTTTGAGAGAGTCCCGAAAGGAAGAGTCCATCGGGATTTCACGAATTAGGAATTTGGGAGTCTCGTTGACGAGAGGTCGGGCTCTCGTATTCATAAAATCCTGAAAGAAATAGGATGGATGTCTTATGAGGAATGGTCACCTGGATCAGGGCATAGCCAGGAGGGCTAATGTGACAAAGGCCATTTCAGGAAATCGAAAATCAGGAATTCGAGAGTCCCGTTGATAAGATGTCGGGCTCTCGTATTGATAAGTCCCGAAGGGAATAAGACTGCGGTCTTATGAGAAGTGGTCATAAGTACCAAGGCATAGCCCAGGGGGCTAATTGCTGATCGAAACCTCTTCGACATTTTGACATTTCGGGGTTTGTAGAGTCGAAAGATTCAACTCGCTTATACCGCTGAGTCGCGAAATGCGAAAAGGTGCCTAGTTGTTTGGCCTGTGATCATGATCAACGATCACACGAAGGTGGGAAAAAGGGAAGAGATAGCTTGTGCTAAGCCCCGTAGGATTCCGGGGATTCTTTCCCTCGAGAAAAGGCGAAAAATTTATTATGCCATAGTGGGTGTGTTACATCTAGTCGCACCTTTTATAACTCGGTTGGGTTACAATAAATTTACTGGGTCAAGTAAGGAGTCGAAGTTGTTTGTTTTAGCAGAGTTTTCTTAAGAATTCCTCCAGGATTGGTTGTTATGTCCCTATGGATGAGAGCGAACTCTTGCGATTCTAGCTCGGGTATCCATTTTTCGAATCCTCTCCACACCTCAAACTTGTCTCAACAAAGATTGTAGGTTCATAACCCTACCTTACACTTAATGTCTTGTTTTCACACTCTTTTTTTTTTTTATATTGATTTTCTTCTTCGATAAAATTTTGGATAGTTGTTTGGCAAATTTGGGTAAATAATTCGTGTTTTGGTTGCACTGTCAGTATCCCGAGTTGTTTGGGTGTAACGATCCCTCCATTACTACATCAATGAGTGAGTACATTAGTGGTAATTTTTTTTTTGAAACATCTGTTAGGACAAGTGATATGCGACAAAAACATACATCAATATTTCACGCATTCAATCCTATAACATCACTACACAACAAGAATATGAATACGACATCACTATCATTCAAGATTAACTATATCGCATCAAGATCAAAACATATATCTATATTATTCAAGACTAACCATATCACATCAAGATCACAACAATTATCTACCTGCCCAACCTATCCTGCAAGGTTAGGACCTCCAAGACACATAATCAACGCTCAAGTCTAGGATTCATTCGATTTATTTTGACCATCTAAGGTCTCAAGACTAGTGATTGTTCTGAAGAACGAGGATATATCTATTTCCATTAACCACAATCATAATCCAGATTTCGTTACTAAATCAACAACAATACCCATCATAATCCTTTAAACATAGAGTATAATATACTACGATTAAAAAATCATTTAAGCATCGTTCACATGAATTGAGAAATAATGTCTTATAACAATATCACAAAGCATAACAAGAAATTCCATTTAATACACATGTGATGAATCAACACATTGTGTTCTACGACCAAAAAGTACTAACTTTTCATACAATATACATGCTAATCTTAACGAAAAATAATCAATTTCGTTTCAAGTTTAGACTCACAAATTTCATTAAATTCAACCTCTAATCAGAAATATCAACAACAATTCCTAATTGGCAAAAAGATAAGTCGAAATTCCGAAAATATAAAAACAATCATAATATGCATACCTAACATGATTTTGTAATCTCTATCTTAGTTTTGTTCAATTTAAACTCTTATCATATTTCCGATGTAAGTTGTCCTATATCAAATGCATTGTTATCGTATAACACTTGTTGAATTCATCATTATCATAGACACCAAAAGTTCCTAAGCTTCCAATACAACTTATTCCCCATTTAAATCTCACTCTAAAAACATCCTTAAATTTATAATTTAAAACTCTTAAAAAGAATCATAATATCCCTTAAATATTCTCTCTAAAAAATCAACTAACTCAAGGTTGTCTAACGGTGACATAAGTTATCTAGTACTTAGGGTAGCTTACACTATACCCAAAATGTTGGAAGTACCACTTCACTCTACAAAGAATGGGAAGAAATGAAATGCTAAATTAAAATTTCTGATATCAGGTTATCAATTCAAGGTAGGTAAACAAAAATCGAAACAAGGAATTTAATTGGGCAATGCTCAAGAATCCCAATTTCAAATTTGTAAATCAATTTGGCAGCGACAAATTAATTTCTAAATTCTGGTAATAAATTAAAATGACAGTGTACAATAATTTTAAACATACATACTTTTAAATTACATCACAATTTAAATCTAGCTTCTAACATTCTATTACATGATTTTTACGAACACCACAATCTTAACTCAGAGTTAACTTCCAGTTTGTTATGAAAGTTTGACAACGACTATGCCAAGTTCTACTTCACACTGATATTTATCTGGTTAAACAAAGTTCGATGAAATCCAAACATAATTGCAACTAAGCCACCACGCCACCACAATTAATTTCTCCATTTACAAATTATAATTACTGTAACCAAAATAAATCCGTATTCGATATCTACCAAAATTCTACCACGATCAATAAAATCTCTAACTTCATTTGCAATTAAAAATACAGAGATTAGTTTTAGTTTGTTTTAACGGAGAGAAGGGAGAGCCGCTCTGCAACTAGGGTTTAGCGCATCCCTGAAGCCCTGTCCTGCGAAGCCACATCCTACGCCCTGCTGGGCTCATGAATCGATCAACGGGGGAACCGCCGGGCACCTCTTACAGCCGAATCACTGCAAATGGAGGTCCCACCGAAGGCCCAAGGCGGCCGTCTTTTGAGTCACCTCCAAACCTGCACGCGGAGCTCCTGGAGGAGGGATCCATCAGAAACCGGGAAATGGACATAGATCCAGGGAAGGAGGCGGCCCCAGCCCGCGCGACATCACCATGGGTGCTGGGTAAGTGTATCCCACAAGCTCCACAAACTCTGAAATATGTCATTAGCTCCCCACGAATAGAAGAACAGAAGCAATACATGCGGGACTATGCTCTAGTGGGAAAATTCCTAGGGCTATTGCCCTCGGAGCGAGATATGATCAAATGGATACAATATTGGTGGAAGCCGAAAGGGCATTATGAACTGCAATTGGGCTCCAAGGGTTTCTTCACTATTATTTTTCACAATCTGGAGGATCGCAATCGCATCTTTGATGGCGGGCCATACTTTTACAATTCGGCAGGACTTTTCTTAAGGTTCTGGACCGAGAAGTTCATCCCTGAGAAAGAAGACTTCACCCATGCACCGGTTTGGCTCAGGATATACTCCCTGCCCCAGGAGTTCTGGTTAGAAGAAGTTTTGGCAGGCATCGGGAACACTATAGGCATTTATGTCAAATCTTCAGAGGCTACTAAGCAACGACGTTATACCTCTTATGCCAGAATCTGTGTGTATCTGAACATTGCCAAGCCGCTCCCCGGGTCCATCACACTGGAGTATCATGACGAGGATTGGTCTCAAACCATTGACTATGAGCACATCCCATTCCGATGCAGGAAATGCCATGAGCACGACCACCTCTTCAGAGAATGCCCACTCAACACGACTCAAAAAGAAGGGAACCCAGAAGACGGAAAAGACAAGGACAACTTCATACAACCAGTGGGGAAAAGGTGTCAAGGAGGAAGGAGACCACCGGCTCAGGTAAGTAAAAATCCCTCAACTAGTAATAAGTTTGCTGCCTTACAAGACCAAACAGAAAACCCCACAGATATAGCAAATCACAATGCACCTTCTCAGAGCAATGTACCTCAAGCTATCAATCAAGGTATAGAACGACAGGGCCAAGGCAAGGAGTCTGACCAAGGCCACCCTGACTCGGTTCTCGATCTGCAAGAAACAAAAGAAGGGGAGGCGGACATAGAACTAGAAGAGAAAGATCTAGCTGGGGTGGATCTGGAGCACCTCGAACACGCCTATAGGCAGCAAAAACTATATACCATACCCATAGATCAACTCCGGAAGGTCCACAAAGTTTTTCTCAACTCCTCTGCGGGATCAGCAGCTCGAGCCAACAAAGGTTTAGGAATCCAGGGCAGTCAAGCTAAAAACCCCCCCAAGACCCAGAAGGATGAAAAGAAAAGAGGTCGCAAGTCCACCAACAAACTCATACAAGAAATAGGGAACTTTATGGTGAACTCAGGGCAAATCAAATTGATTTCAGACAGCTTCCCTCCTCTCCCCACTCCCCCGTCATCATGAAGCTCATTACTTGGAACATCAGAGGTCTTGATGGGTGTAGCAAGAAAAAACTGCTACGGGATTTGATAATAGCAGAAAAACCGGAAATTGTATTCCTACAGGAAACAAAATGTACCTCAGAAGACATTGATAAGATTCTACCCCAATGCTGGAAACAAGGTTCGACAATAGCTACAGACGCCACAGGTTCAGTTGGAGGTCTGGCTATACTATGGAACACCAATGCTGTACTTTTGGAAAACTTCATTACCACCAAATGGTCCATCAGGGCTGAATATCGGCTTATAGGGTCAAATAGGCCGGGACATCTAACCAATGTCTACGGCCCAGCAAGCCCAAGGGATAAGCAGGCCTTCCTTAAAAGCCTGCGCTATGTGGCTAGCCTCGTATGAAACAAAAGCTGGATATCTGGTGGAGACTTCAACATCATCCGCAACTTAGCGGAAAAAAGAGGAGGTTCAAGGCGCTTGGACAAGGACTCCAGTGACTTCAATACTCTCATAGATGAGCTCCACTTAATTGACTTAGACACCAACAATGGTATGCACACTTGGACAAATAGGAGAACATGCACTCACCAAATTGCCTGTAAGCTGGACAGATTCTTGATATCGGAATCTCTCATGATGGAAGGCACAGTTATGGAAGCGGAGATCCTTAACTTCTCTGGATCAGATCACTGGCCCTTGCAACTCAGAGTGGACATCCCATCCATTCCTGGAAAGAAACCTTTTAGATTTGAAAAATTCTGGCTAGACCACCCAGATTTCCAAGAAAACATTCAGGCCTGGTGGAAAGAGGTAGAGGTCCCTGAAGGCTCCAAAATGTACAAATTCCAACAAAAATTAAAAAACCTCAAACAAACCCTCAAGCTATGGAACCAGAATACATTTGGCAACATCTTTGATGCCCAAAAGCAAATCTCGACGCAATTGGAAGAGATCCAACATCAGATCAGAATGCAAGGATTCACAAGTGAGCTGAAGGCCCAGGAAACGAACTTAAGTCAGCAGCTAGAAGTCAGGAAAAAACAAGAAGAAATACTCTGGAAGCAGAAGTCGCGGATACAGTGGCTAAAGGAAGGGGAGCGCAACACCAAATTCTTTCACAGGGCTGTCATCCAAAGATGGCATTCCAACAAGATTACGCATCTTATCTCAGATAACGGGGATTTGATTTACTCACACAGGGATATGGAAAAAACCTTGTTAGGCCACTTTCAAAACCTTCTCACAGAACCTTGAGCAGACAGACATGAAGCTATTGCAAAAGTTACCCAGCATGTGCCTTCCCTAGTCACCCAGGAGCAAAATGCCTCCCTTCTCCGGCCCATAACTATAGAGGAAGTAGACAAGGCCCTCCAGGAGACCCCGAAGGACAAGGCTCCAGGCCCTGATGGATTCACAAGCGACTTCTTCCACCATTGCTGGCCACTGATCAGAACAGAAGTGTGGGAAATCATAGAAGATTCCAGAGCCACTGGACAGATCCTCCAGGCCCTCAATGCCACTTTTATAACCTTAATTCCCAAAGA
>ML784387.1:170075-189284 GCA_009831015.1 Picea engelmannii | reverse complement strand
GATCAGAACAGAAGTGTGGGAAATCATAGAAGATTCCAGAGCCACTGGACAGATCCTCCAGGCCCTCAATGCCACTTTTATAACCTTAATTCCCAAAGAGGGGCAAGCATACCACCCCAAGCAGTTCAGGCCGATAGCGCTGTGTAATGTCATCTACAAGCTTCTGACGAAAGTGATAGCCAAGAGACTCAAGCCCGTCCTACCTTCAATCATTTCCCCAGAGCAATCGAGCTATGTTGAGGGTAGACAAATCTTAGACAACGTAATTCTTGCCCATGAGGTGATCCACTCTCTTCAGAAGACCAAGGCCCCAGGTATGCTTCTCAAATTAGATCTATCTAAGGCTTTCGACAAGATTAACTGGGAATACATGCTAGCAATGCTCCTAGCTTTTGGTTTTGATCAGCGATGGGTAACCTGGATTATGAATCTAACCTCTTCGGCCTTCTTCTCCCTTCTCATCAATGGTGTCCCTTCGAAGCCCTTCTCACCTTCCAGAGGAATCAAGCAGGGAGATCCTCTTTCCCCTTTTCTGTTTATTATTATGGCTGAGGGCCTTAGTAGATCCATCCATGCAGCAATTGAAAGCAATCTTCTAACAGGTCTCCCCTTGCATGGCATTTCCCCTCCTATCTCGCATAGCCAGTTTGTTGACGACACCCTACTGATGGGTACCCCCACGGTCAGGGAAGCCAGCTCCATATCGGACATCCTCCAAACCTTTTCGGACGCTTCAGGGCTGGATTGCAATAAGGACAAGTCCCAAATTTTCTTCTTTAACACCCCCGTTCCGGTCCAGCGCCACGTCTCTGGCCTCCTCGGCTTTAACAAAAGCTCCCTTCCATCCAAATACCTTGGCATCCCCCTGATCGACAATGCGCTCCAGAATTCCTCTTGGGAGCACCTCCTGTCCTCCTTCTCCAAAAGGATTTCCTCTTGGACCTTTCGAGCTTTGAACCTGCCTAGTCGCCTCATTCTGCTCCAAGCCGTCCTCCAAGCCCTCCCGATTTACTCCTTTTCTGCTCTGGCTACTCCAAGGTTTGTTCTCACCACAATTAAAAATCTACAGAGAAAATTCCTCTGGCAAGGATTAAACACAGGAAAGAAGATAGCTTTGGTCAGCTGGGACAAACTATGCCGGCCCAAGGAGCAAGGGGGCTTGGGCTTGAGAGACCCTTTCGTCATGAACAAGGTGTTAAGCGCCAAAATCTGGTGGCGCTAGCTTAAAAGTCCGAAGGACCTCTGGGCCCGACTCTGGAGGAAGAAATATGCTCCAAATGTGGTAGAAAAGAACCTCATCCACTGGAATGAGGACAACCCGGGCTCCTTAATATGGACAACAACCAGGCAGAATCGACCACTGGTCACTGAGCACGCCTTCTGGGAAATCAGGAATGGGAAAACGACCCTCTTTTGGCAAGATTCCTGGCAACAATGGCCGGTTCTAAGCAAGGAGGAATGGGCCCATGAAATCTGTGCTCAAACCACTGGGGCAGGTCTGACAAAAGTAGCTGACTACTGGCAGGATGACCCCCGGGAAGACACTTGGCACAAGTGGCACCTGGACAGGGAAAACATCGAGCTGGAGCCAGGCGTGGATCTAGCCCCTTGGCACGAAGAGATGGCGAAATGGAAAATTCCCATATTAGCAGGAGATGACATCCTACGGTGGGGTCACAGGCCGCGAGGAACCTTCAGCACTCAGGAAGCATACCAGCTCAAAGCACAAGCAGTCCCAGTCCCTAACACAAACGTGTGGTGCAAGATCTGGAATCTTAAGCACTGGCCAAAAATCACACTTTTCCTTTGGTTAATCACCCACTCCAACATCCTAACCTGGGATAACCTTTCAAAAAGGGGATTCGTTGGTCCTTCCATCTGCTTACTCTGTGGAGAGGCAGAGGAAACAATGAACCATCTCCTTAACTCGTGCAATTATACTGGCCAAATATGGGACCAAATGGCAATCATTATGCGCACCTCAGACCGCAGCAGAGACAACATTCTGGAGACCATCACTAATTGGAGGGACCAAGCCTTCCGTTCCCTGCTTCTCAATCGGGTCTGGCAACTCCTTCCGGGCTTTATTTTATGGCAAACCTGGAAAGAAAGGAACATAAGGACGTTCAGAGGTACGTCCCTCCCCTGGCAACATTGCTGGCATCAATGCTGTCGTAACATCCTGGAGACTCTCCATCTTCAGCCTCGTTACGATGAGGTCGATAGCAGCTCTCCAGAAGAGCTTCCCATAATTCGGTTCTGGACTCCTTCTCCTCCACTGCAGGATCGACCTTCTCCCGTCCGACCCATTTCCCCCAGCAACCCCTCCTTCTGGTCCCCTCCTCCAGAAGGCTTCCTCAAGCTTAACTTTGATGGGGCCTCTAAGGGAAATCCAGGACCAGCGGGCTTCGGTTTTGTCCTTCGTGACTCCCTCGGGCGCATCATCCTCATCAGTGCGGGTCCCATTGGCCACTCCACGAACAATGCAACAGAACTGAGGGGTCTTACCAGGGGACTGCATATCGCTGTTCAAAACAATTTCTCCAAGTTAGTCGTTGAGTGCGATTCTTTAATTATCATCAACATGCTGAGGAAAATCATAAACGGATCTAATCCAGATAGAATCTCGCCGAGTTGGAGACTCTTGCATGGGCTGCAGACCATAGCCGATTCACTGCATCCGGGGCTAACCATCATCCCCTCTCACGTCAGAAGGCAAGAAAATCAAGTGGCGGACAATCTGGCAAATATAGGCATCAACGAGAGCGACTCGGAACTCCTCTGTAACTCATCCTTGGAACCCGACCATCCAATTCTTCAGTAATTCATCCGCCTAGCTAGAAGGGCGGATGCTCCCCCGGATGGGGTGTTATGTCAGTCCACATGGCGCGCAAGTGGAGCGGGCACATGCCAACGGGGCACAGAGCCATGTGACGGGCTCGTGCCACCATCCGTCACTCCTCCACTGCATTAAAACGTCCTTATGGCGATGGGAAGGCAAGTTAATGCCCGCACTTGGCCCCTGCTCGACATTATGGCGATGCTACCGACGTTGATTCATTGTTTCTGCGACTGGTTCTTTCGACTCTCCATCCCGCAACCATGGCCTTCCCCGGACTGTGATCTCTGGTTCTTGGTGGCTCCTCATACCTCTTGCCACGACGACCATCGCTCTGCGAACATCATGCCTCGACGCAAAGAACGCCTGAGAGGGAGGCCGCGGCGGGGCTCTCCATGGAGACCGCGCCGACCCTCCCTTTCTCCGTCCAATTCGCCTCCCAATGATATGGCTATCAGCCAAGTTGAAATTCATGACTCTACCTCTCTCAATTTGCCGACTGTAAACTCCTTATGCCAGGAAATAGTTCCTCGGCTTCCTGGCACGATTCAGCGTCTCCTCTTCGCTCCAGTCCACTCTCCTAACCTGGCTTTCACAAGAATGATAGGGGCCGACCAACCTCCCCCTATGCGGCAGCCTGACCACCCCAACACCCCCACTTCCGACTCCACCACCGACGACCCGTTGAAAGACAAGCTAGTCATTCTTCATGACCTCGTTTTCGAGCTCCGCCAAGGGGTAGAGGATCTGCGTTTCAGGTTGCAGCTCACCGATGAAAAGGTGGCGCAATTTCTGTAGATACTCTCTACGTTATCTGAGATAGTGCTTTCACCCCCGGTCCCTGCCAAGGAAGGCGCAACGCCAACGGAGGACACCCCAATGCCGGAGGCAACTAATACAGGCGAGAACAAAGCGCATCAGAGCGCAGCAAGGTCGGCTTCGGAACGAGGGGAGCAGGCTGCCACAAAAATGAAGGACAATGAGAGGAATAGCCCGGGTGCAGCGACCAAGGAGCATTCCGAGACACAATGGGGAGATGGTACATCTTGGATCGAGGAGGAACCGTGGCCAGGGGATCTTAGCGCCACCTGGCCAAGCTACGCGCTCGGTGTCTAGCATGCTGAAGGGTCAGGTTCTCTTTTTTATGTCCTGTCGATGTGTCAGTTTTTCCTTGTTTTTAGCTCATAGTTATGAACATGATGACTAGACTGTTGACTGGGCTGGTTTCCCCTCTGTTGGGGCAGCCCAATGATGATGTGTCACCTTATACTCTTTTTTAGCTTACAGTACAAGCAAATGCTGACTAGGCTGTTGACTGGGTTGGTTTCCCCTATGTTGGGGCAGCCCAGTCACCACAGGAAAGACACTCTCTGTACTTCTTTTGCCTCTAGAAGGAACTTTATAAATTAACACCCTCTTACTTAAAAAAAATAAAAAATACAGAGATTAAGAGATTCCAGATTTGTGGGGATTCAATAACATTCCAAGACATGGAAAGGTTAAATTCCAGATCACAGTTAGATTTTCTAGTGACCAACGAAGTTTGATTTCCAAACTTGTAAATTGATTTATCTATTAATGGATTTCACTCTCAAGGATTGCATTAATTAAAAAAGACAAACGAAATCCTAACATGGTCTGCTAATTAAATTGGGAGCGATTCAATTAAAGTGTTATGTTTACATAAAGGCGTGGAAAATTTAAGAACCCTAGGAAATTTCAGTTAAAGATTTAATAAAAATCTAAAAAGACTTCACGGGATTTTAAATCACAATTTGCAACTAAGTTTTAATTATCAGGTTTGCAAACTAATAGACTACGATCACGATGAAGATTTTGTAATTCAACGGTACTAACAAGATTGTAAATTCTAGGCTGTAAATTAAATGGCAGCGACCACACAGATTTGTAAAATTCTGGGTTTGTATTTTAGTTGCCAAGAAACACACAGATTTCAATCGAATTACAGGATGGGTTACAGCGTCACTATCAATTTGATTTCCCGAAATGCATTTAAATTACACAAGGAATTTGAGAAATCAAAAATTGACTTCCACTCAATAAACAACGACCAAACAAATTAAAAAAAATGGATTGAAAGAATAGCTTTGCAACGACTCTACGATTTCTATAATTCCGGAAATGCAATTAAAATTTACAGAGCACATAATACTAAATTTTTCCAAAATACAATAACCTGGCAGTAACCATACAATTTTCAAAATTCAGGAGATTCATCTTTAATTGATAGCGATTATATGAATTTCTCCTTCTAGGTAAGTAATTTATTTGAACACAATCAAAATAATTCCGTGTTCAGGGTTTGCGGAATTTATTACAACGACCAACCAAATTGACTTTGAAACTGAAATTTACTCAACAACCATCGAGAAATTTCAATTTCAGATTTGTAATAGATCTCAATGACCAACTAATTCTCTAAATTTTTCGAAAACATTCAATCTTGATAAGATCCAAAAGTTTTAATTTCTGGAGTTGCAACTTAATTCGCAACGTCCATGACAATTTCATAATTCAGAGCTGCATATTGATTTGGCAACGATTAAATAAATTTCTAAATACAGGAGCTGCAATTTGAATTGGCAGTGATTAAATAATTTCTGAATACAGGAGTTGCGATTTGAATTGGCAGCGATTAAATAAACATCAGAAAATAGGACGGTAACCCTAAAATTTAGTTTAGGAATGCAAATAGATTAAGCAACGCTTAGGAAAATCTAACAGTGGGACTTGCCAATTTTTTTTATAAAGACCACACAAATTTTCGAATTCGGAAAAGCAGATAAAATGACACAGAACAACAAAATTCTCTAAATTCATGGCCTGGAAATAAATATGGCAACGAACAACAAAATTTCTAAATTCAGGAATTGAAAATTAATTTGGTAGCGAACAACATAATTGTTGAATTCAGGAATTGAAAATTAATTTGGTAGCGAACAACATAATTGTTAAATTCAGGAATTGAAAATTAATTTGGCAGCAAACAACATAATTTCTGAATTCTGGAATTGGAAAATTTGGCAGCGAACATCAGAATTTCTGAATTCTGAGTTGTAAATTAAAATGACAGTGCACCATCTATATTCTAAATACAAATTACTCTCATTACAATTACAAATTTCAGAAATAAAAATAACAGAACTGATGGAGATGGAGACTTGAGGATGTCCTTCAATGTGGTTTGCACTTTTTCTTTTCTCCCTTTTGTTAATCATAGAGATTTCACCAGTACTTCCTAGCTAATGCTAGGGGTACTCTTCTCCCCCATTATCCTTCCCAGCTGCAAAGGGGCTACACATAAGAAACCAACAAACAATAGCTTCAAGGCTTTACTCGCAAGGTTGAGCTTCCACTCTTTCTACAAGCTTGGTATCCCAACTCTCACAAGTAAAACATAGTCAAAACCATTTTGACAGCATGACCTTGCCAAGAATAAGTGAGCTCCATTTTCCTTTTACACCATTTGTTTTATAGAAATATCTCAAATGACACATGCCCTCATGCACAATTAATTATCTTTTTAATTAATTTAATTAGTAATATTCACCCACACACACTTGTCACACTTTACCCAAGTTGCACAAGTAAATACCATTTTTATTTTATTTAAAAAACCATTTTCCTTCACATTCCCCAATGTGTTTCTATTTTCACTTAGTTGTTCCTTTGTTCGTCAATTTCTCATTTAATGAGTGTTTCATAACTAGATCTTAGTTAAAGTTGGATTATGAGTCTTCTTCTAGTTAGATTAGTGGTAGATTGACTCTAGATACCATTCTATGTGTACACCTATTTTCTCATATTTTATTTATTTCTATTTTAAAAATCCCTTTTATTATTTTCATGCACACATGTGCATTTTATCCAATCTTTAGATTTTTCTCACTCTTTAGTTAAATTGATTTTTTTTTTTTGTAAGTAAGAAGTTTAATATATTAAAATCCTCCTAGAGGCAAAAGAGAGTTCCAAAATACAGTGATAGTCCTGCTGTAATTACTGGACTGCCCCAACAGAGGGGAAACCGGCCCAGTCAACAGATTAGTCAGCATAAGCATAGTAATAAACTATAAAAAGTAAAGTCCGAGACAGTGTGGACATTCATAGAAATAAAAAAAAAACAACTGACATGACTTCTAAAACATCAAGAGCCTAAACGCCTGACATGTATTCTGGCCAGGTGGCGTTGAGATCCCCTGTCCATGGTTCCTCTTCGACATACGTCGTCCCGTCCGCAAAATGCGCCTCGACCTCCTCTTTGGTCTCAGTTCCAAGGTCGTTCTTCGCAGTGTCCTCCTCAGCAATGGTCGCACTCCCTTCCCGTTCCATTTCAGACTCTACTGCACACTGCATTGCGACATCCCCAACTTTGATGGCTACCCAGGGTTCCTGCTTCGAAGTCGCGCGCGCCTTGACCTCTCCATCGGCTGTATCTGGTTCGGGTTCCTGCCTAGAGATCGCTCCTTCTGGGGTCGAGAGGAGAGCCTCATGCATGGAGGAGAGGAGCTGAAGGAAGAGCGCCACCTTTTCATTGGTAAGTTGCAGCCGAAATTGCAGGTCCTCCACCCCCTGGCGGAGTTCGAAGACTAGGCCATAGAGGATGGATAGATTGTCTTTTATCTGCTCGCCATTAGTGGTATCAAAGGACATGTGCTCAAGGTTCCCAGGCTTCTACGTAGAGGGTGGTTGCTCGTCTCCTAAGTTTCTTGGAGAAGCCGAGAGAGGAGTATGGGTCGGTTCAGCCACAGGTGGGGCGAGGAGGAGACGCAAAGATGAACAGAGCGGCCGAGGAATAATTTCTAGGTAGTTGAAGCTCGTTGTCGGTAGAACGGGAGGGGTATTGCTGTGAGGTGCTGCCTGGAGGTGAAGGGAGGAACAAGTGGGAGGCGGAGCAGGCGATGAAATTGAGGGCCGACGAGGTCTCCAGGGAGAACCCCGCTGTGGCCTCCCTCTCAAACGCGGCTTATGGTTAGGCATCGGCTGCACACATCAGAGGTCGTAGGTCTGGGTGTGAAAAGGAGCCACCGGGGACCAGTGGACGCTAGCATGAGACGACCATGGCAGCGAGGGAGGGAGCCCGTCAAGCCACCAACAGAGACAGTGAACAGAGACCAGGAACAAAGCCATAAGAAAATGCAGAAGAGAGAATGTGTGCATTAACGCCCTTTCCCATCGTTAGTAGAACGTATTAAAGCCACAAGAGGGTGGCGGATGGTGGCACGAGCCCGTCACATGGATCCGTGCCCCGTTGGCCTGAGCCATCCTCCATCATGCGCCAAGTGGACTCCACTGACACCCCATCCGGGGGAGCATCCATCGTCCCAGCTTTGCGTATACACTGCTGGAGAATGGGATGATCAGGTTCCAGGGCTGAATTGCACAGGAGTTCCGACTCGCTCCAGTTGATGCCCATATTAGCTAGTTCATCCATAACTTGATTCGCCTTCCTTCTGACGTGGGCTGGGATGATGGTCAGATTTGGTCGTAGTGAATCGGTAATAATCTGCAGTCCATGCAGGAGTCTCCAGCTGGACGATATTCTCTCCGGGTTGGTTCCATTTAGAATTTTCCTCAGCAAGTTGATGATGATTAGAGAATCTCCCTCAACGATTAACTTGGTGAAGTTATTTATGATGGCCAGTTGCAGTCCCTTGGTAAGACCCCACAATTCTGCTACATTGTTCGTGGAGTGACCTATGGAGCCAACACTGATGAGAAGTATGTGCCCATGATGGTTGCGAAAAACAATTCCATAGCCTGCAGGTCCCGGATTGCCCTTAGAGGCCCCATCAAAATTGAGCTTGAGGAAGCCCTCTAGGGGAGGAGACCAAAAGGAGGGGCTGCTGGAGGGATGGGACAGGGGAGAAGAGGGTCGAGCCTGAAGGGGAGAAGGTGGAGTCCAGAACCGAAGGAGGGGAAGCTCGTCTGGGTTGCTATTAGAGTCTACATCGGACCGTGGCTGAAGGGGGAGTGTCTCCAGGATGTTACGATAGCACTGATGCCAACAATGTTGCCAAGGGAGGGACAGACCTTTGAAGAGCCTTCTGTTCCTTTCTTTCCAGGTTTGCCAAAGGATAAATCCCGGTAGAAGTTGCCAAACCTGGTTGAGGAGGGGGGATTGGAATGCTTGGTCCCTCCAGTTTGTAATGGTTGCCAGGATGTTGTCTCTGCAACGGTCTGAGGTGCGCATGATGAGCGCTGCTTGATCCCAGATTTGAGCAGTATAATGGCACGAGTTGAGAAGATGGTTCATTGTTTCCTCTGCCTCTCCATAGAGTATGCAAATAGAGGGACCCACGAAGCCCCTTTTCGTTAGGTTATCCCAGGTTAGGATGCTGGAATGAGTAACAAGCCAGAGGAAGAGGGTGATTTAGTTAAATTGATTTATCTCAATTCTTTTAATTTATTTAATATTTTTATTTAGTCCCCTAGCTAAACTTAGACTTAGGCTTAGTCTTAGAATTAGGCTTAGACTTTTATTGAGATTTATAATTAATAAATTCAATGTTTAATTAATTATTTTAATCCAACAAGGTCTAATCATTTCAATGTTTTCTAGGCCACCTAGATATATTGACTCAAATTTTTAATTACACGACATTCCCTTCAAGACACACCTCTGTCCTCCAAGGGTGCCACTTTCCTTTGACTGGTTTTGGAAGTTTTTCCAACTCTTGGAGTCAACACTCCACTCGGTCGAGTTTGAGAGAGACTAAGGGCTTCTACGGAATAAGAGTTCCGCTTTATTGCGCGCCTTTTAGAATCTTCGTGAGCGACTGTCTCAGTCCGCCTTCACGACATCGTGGACCACTCAAACTAGGTAATCATTAACCTACAATTTCGACCACAACGGGAGTGCTAGTAGGATGTGACAAGGATTCTTCCACACCTCTCCCTCAATGTCTGGTTTTTATGCATGGCCCCTCTACTCCTTATGTGAGTCAGATTAGCAAGCATTGTCAAACCTGCATCCACTAGAAAAAATAGTGTCAATAATATATATACATAATCACACCGAAATCAATCATCTATCATATGTGCGTAAAATGAAATATTCAAACAAATACAATCCACTCCCTGACTCAATCTGGAGTCCACAAAATTCCACCGATGCCATCAACATCCATAATCTGTAAAGTGCCCTGCACACTTAGGAAAACTAGTCAATAACATCTATCAATACATATACATCAATTTAACAACATGTCACAATATGTCGTCATCATAATATATAACCATAATTGAAACGAAATCATAATATACCATAACCGGATCACTAGTACGCAAGTGTCCTCAAATAATATGTCAATAAAGGTGTGCTCAGTAGAGCGTGATGTTACATACACCCCCTCTTGTTTTAAACTTCGTGCCGAAGTTTGTACAATATATCAATGCAAGTAAATAAATTTATCTGACATAGATCTATATGTCTAATCTATCAAATAAGTAAGGAAACTGTTGACACATCTTGTATGCATCCTCCTAGGTAGTTGAGTGTGGACTATAGTTGTCCCATTGGACCTTGACTTGATTGACTATTCGATGTTGTAGATTTCGAGTGCGATGGTATATAATGCAGATTGGCTTCGCCATGAGAGTACCCTTATCCGACCCCTTCAAAGAACTCGTGTCAATAACATGCGATGGATCACTAATATAATGTCTCAAAAAAGATACATGAAATACATCGTGCATACGCCTCAGAGAATCAGGCAAGGTTAGTCGATAAGCCACTGGTCCTTTCCTTTCCACAACTTGATCGAACTCTTGTGTGGTTTCACCCGCAAAAAAACTTTGTCGCCAATTTCATAATTGCGATCAACACGATGCACATCAACATAACTCTTCTGCATATCCTTCACTTCTTTAATCTTCTATCTTTTCGATTGCATCTGTTCTACCATTTCTTGGATCACTTTCGGTCCTACCATTTATGTTCTTCCGATTTCTAACTTGTACAATTTATTACTGATACTGTAGTTCACCCAGTCTAGATATCGTCCTTAACGATTGGTGCAAATCTTTGGGATTTAATCCTCTTAATTATTGAATATTTAACCAAGGATAGCTGAGATGATACGACGTGTCAATTTTTCGTTTAACAAATTGTCTACTTAAGTACTCTTACTGTCATCATAAGTTAAGTCTCCAACTGGCCATCTACAAAAATGACGTTCCTTGAATATTTATGATCTTGTTTTGATGTTTGTTCAGGTGAGGTGTGTAATCCGGGGTTAGAACAAGATCTGTTTACTCTTACCCTTCTTGTTTTTAAAGTAATAGATCTTCAGAACTAGCTTCTCACATTCCTCATCTTCACATGTTGAATGCTTTAAATTATAATGTTACAAGATGAAAGGTTGATAGCATACCTAAGTCATGAGTTTTATTATTTAATTTTTGGTATGTTTAAGTTTATCGGTCCCATTGCACAATTCTTTATTTAAGTTTTATTTTGGTTAACAAACAAGAATTAAAGGACCACCTCATTGTTGGTTAGTGTTAGTTTTGTTTCTAAATTTCTTTTAGTCATCTATATATTCACCTCGATGTGAAGCATCTAATCTCATGATAATAATTTTATAACTATGATTTGACTATGCTAGACTTTTATGTTAGAGTAAGAAAAGAGTATAGGTAATAATTTATTTGGAAAACAAAAAAAATATATGCTTGGGAAGGAAACATAAAATATAAGTCGATTAAAAGGAAATTAAACATAGAAAGGGTAATAACGTTGGGTTCAGAGCTCTTGATAAATAAGACACCTTCTAGTTGTAGTATAAATATAAACGCAATTTGCAACAACACAAGTAATTAATCGTACTAAACTCTCGTGCGTCACAATAATAAGAGTCCATGAGTGAACTGATAGTTCATGTAGTCATTGTGATACCTTTCATGTCAAGATTAGAGTAAATTGCTTGAGTGTAAGTATTTCCTTGATTTATAATAATTTAGCACTATTATTACATTCTTGTATTTGTATCATAGTTGTTGGGAGGGCATTGCAACAATGTGCTAGTCCAAGGCTTATATTTTTCGTAAACAGCTTTATACTATTGTAATGCATTATTCCATGACAATTATATCTTTAACATCCTTTAATTGGGTGAATGACATGGTATTACACTCGAGAATTCCTTATTCTACATCGTAAATAAGTTGCATTAATACCTTATCCATAAATAAATAAGGTCTATTAAGTAACAATAGTATTCCTACTTACAGAACAATTTACCAGATTCAAATTGTAGGATTGTAAGTTATCTTTAGTTTATAATAATATTGAGATTTAAAATACAAAACAAAAAAATGGCACGACTATAAATTGAAGGGTGTTACATATGGTATCAGAGCCAGGTTCAACTCTGTGACATCGGACCCGTTACGCCTTCCATTGTTTTTAATTTATATTTAAAAGATGTATTTCTAATATAAATTGAATTTTGAGCATGACAAGTATCATGGTTAGAGGACGCGGGAGAAGTAGACGTCATAATGCAAGAGGAAGAGGTACGCTTCCTCCAAGTGCATCCATGCCAGAAGGACCTGCTCCATAGGGAGGTGAGCAGACTACTGAGCAGGAGCAACTTGCAGTGGGAGATGTGGTAGGTATTATGAGATCCTTTCAGAGGATGTCTGAGGCGCTAATAAACCACCTTGATCGAGATGAGGGAAGAGAGTCTATACCCAATGAGGGTTCACAACGCCCTCCAGTGGTTAGTAGTAGTATACATAGATAACTCAAGAAGGTGAAATTTCCCGAGTTATGGCGTGCCATGGATGGCTTAGCCGCTAAGGCATGGTTGGAGAATATAGCGATGTGATTTGCACTACGTGATTACACCTCCAACATGAAGGTCTTCATGGCGGTCTTTCAATTGAAACAGAGTGTGCTTATTTGGTGGAAGACACTCTTACCTCAACTAAACATGGCTGTTGAAGACATGTCATGGGAATTGTTCTAGGAACGATTCCAGGAGAGGTACTTTCCAAATGAATTCATTGAGAGCCAACTTAATGAGTTCAACACCTTATGACATGGTAGTTGTACGATGCCTAATTATGAGGCAAGGTACATGGAGCTACTCAGATATGCTCCACATCTGAACACTGAGAAATTAAAAGTTAACAAGTTTGTGTTCAGCCTCAACTTCAACATTCGTGCGAAAGTGAGGATCTTGATGCCTTAGATGTTGCACAAAGCAGTTCAGAATGCCCTCATTTCTGAGGAAGAGATGAACAGTGGGGGTCAGGGTAGGCCTCCTTCCAGGAAGACATGACATATGCCACCTAGAGTGCCGCAACATCAGACACTAGATAGAAAGACTTATGGGCACAATGATACACCCATGGGACCAATATTCTGAACACCGCACCGACCGACTCCTCATCAAAGTACTCCTTACATAGAAACACATGCCCAACAACAACAACGTTGCCAACAAAAACAACAGTTTAAACCTGTCTAGCAGAACAGACTAGGACCACAAACTCCTAGGCCAACAACTTCTACTTCTGGGACTAGGGGAACCAAACCGAAGAATGGATGCTGGACATGTGGAGAGCCACAATACCAGAGAGACTGACCTATTGAGAAGGCAAGAGCTGCTGGATCAACAAGACCAATGACAGTTGGAGATTTGGGCAAGGCCCACATGATTCATGCAGTGGTGAATAACCGCCAGGTCAAGCATCAGTCTACAATGCTTGAGACTTGAGGTATGATAGCTGATTAGAAATTTAGTGTTTTGATAGATCCAGGAGATATTGAGAGTTTAATATCTAGTGTTGCGCTTAAAATAATTAAGGTGAAGGAGGTCAAACAAGATGAGTTTAGATATGTGGAAATGGCATCTGGTGCCAAGCAAAAGGTTGGAGGGAAAGTTAAAGATTGTAACATTAACTTGGCAGATTTCATTACAAGTGTAAAATTGTATGTCATAATATTTGGATCTTACGACATTATAATTGGGATGGATTGGTTATAATAGCATGATGCGATACTAAACTGTAAGACGAAACAATTAAGTTTGACGAATGATTTAGGATAGAGTAGAGTAATTGTGGGAAGAAACCAGGGAGTGTCATTGAGATTTATTTCTTCTCTACAATTACAGAAAGGTATGCACAAAGGATGAAAGTTATATGCCATCTTAGCGCTTAATGAAAAAGGAAACAAAAAAGGATTAGAAAACCTTCCTGTAGTATCATAGTTTGCCGATGTGTTTCCCGAGGAACTAACGGGTTTTCCGCAAGAAAGAGAATTGGAGTTTACTATATACCTAAAACCTGGAACAAAACTGATTGCAAGAACGCCATATCGGATGTCGACACCTGATCCAATTCAAACTGAAATTTAGTTAGGGGATACAAAATAAATGAGGGATTGGGGAACTAAGAGAAAACTAAGAGGAAAAATAGGAACAAATTGGGGAGTGTGAGGGTAAATGTCTATTTAAATAAAATAAAAAGAGAATTTACATGTGCAAATTTGGGAGAGTGTGACAAGTGGTGTGGGTGAAAAATCATTAATTAAATTATTAAAAATTGTTTATTGTGCATGTGAGGACATGTGTCATGGAAAATTTTCCTATAAAAGAAATGGAGAGGAAGGGAGAAGGGGATTTTTAAAAAGTACTGTTATGCTGGCAAAATTTTTCTTGACTAGTTTACTTGTGGAGAGTTGGGATTAAAAACTTGTTGAAGGAAGTGGAAGCCTCTCCTTATGAGGGAAAGTTTGTGCTATTGTATTTTTGGTTTTCTGTCTGTGGCCCCTTTGAAGCTCGGGGGGCTAAGGGGGAAGAAGAGTAACCCTAGCGTTGGCTGAGAGGTACCGATGAATTTTTTGGATTAGCAAGCGGGAGCACATGACACATACAAGAGACCGAATTGAAGATCACTACTACATCTCGAGAATATTTCGGTTATGGTATTTGATTGCTCAATGATATTATTGTAAAATATATTCTCGATTGTATTTTAGTATTCCTGAAAGATTTATGAACATGTAACTTATTATTCTTATTGTCGTTATATGTGTATAAAATTCCATTATGTACGGATTAGATTATAATTGCATGATGTAATTATTTGAGAAATTCTTGAGTGAATGTTGCAGAGAAATTTTAAACCTCAAGAAACATAAGGATTAGATTTACTTCCTATAATCATATGAGTAATTTATTTTTCATTATTTTCTTAATTGTACTTTATGAATTGGTAAATTATTTTACTGTCTTAGCCTTGAAGGTGATCTCTAGTAAAACAATAGTACAATCAAACATTACTATTAGAGTGTGTACAACGAGTAACATAAACAAGAATTATGTGATCGTAGTTTTCTTTGATCTGAGCACGAATCCTTGGCACTCAACCAACTAGTTTCTGGATAGTTGTCACCTAAGTTATGGACCTGTCTCTCCAGGGAATCCCTTCGTTCTTGAGAACTGTAGGTTGTAAATTTTCATTTATTTAAAAAAATAATTGAGGTTGGAGTTTCGTACCAGTTTTTGTCTGAAATTGGGAGTTTCAAGACTCCTAAACTAACAACACCATAGTGCATTGTAATTGAACAAATCCCCTTTTGTGGATTTGTGAAACTCTAACTATATTATGTTAATTAAGAATTAGACACCCATGCCTAATTAAAGTGGTTTTAACCACAAAGAAGAGAAGTTGGCCCTACCTAGTGAAGAGACACCTTTCCAACGCCTCATTTGTTCACTCATTCATTCACTCATCAAGTGCACAAGTTTGACAACTGCAGTTGGGAGAAGAAGGAAGAGAGAGGCGCATTGCACAATGCTGGATATTCTCTAGTGTTTTGGTTTATTGTCTTGGCATTGTATTGGCTATCTGTATTAAGGAAGTTTTGCTAGGTTTTCTCCATGAGGGTTTCCCAAGATAAATGTTGTGTATCTCGTGATTGTGTTTCTCTCAGTGATCCTACCTATGCTATTGTTATCTATTAAATTGAAAATAAACTTAATAATATCTCAAAAATTAACATGGTATCAGAGCTAAGCTGAAGAGAGCACTGGATAAGCGAAAACGTCATTGTTGCCGTACAAGAAAATTAGGGATTTTTGTTGAAGAGGAATTTTTGCATAAAAATCATCTAGAAAAGTGTGTCCTACCCTAGTGAATCTTTTGGCAGCTTGAGTACACCTTTACAATGGATAGAGCCTCCAGAAAGTCAAACCCTAGTTTTGAATGGTACGAGAAAACCAGAAAACCAGAAGTACCAGGAAACTAGAACCGATACCAAAAGTACCAGTCCAAATTTCCACAGGTCAAGTTTCAAGAGGAAAAACTTGAAATTTTTGAAATCTAACAGCTCCAACAAACTCTCTTCAACCCAACGCATCTAGTCCCTGGATCAAAATTTCAAAATTTGAAGTTTGAAAAATTAGGGTTTTCTCATAAAACCCTAAGTTGCAATTGTAGTTTCAGAATCAATTGCAGTATCAATTGCAAGTGCAGTATCAATTAAAGTATCATCTGCAGTACCAGTTGTAGTCACCCTTGAAGTTTTTAAAAGGGTTGGTAATTATTACCGCTGCTACCAAATGGTGCCACTACCTGCAAATACTATCAACAATATGTACTCACATATGTTTAAACTGTTAAGATTTAAATGGTATTTGCAGGAGAAGAGATATCTTGCCATAGATCCGGAAGGATCTCAGATCCAACACATTCAGAGGAATAATACAACCCAAGTTTGATTATTCTGATATGCATCTATTTGTTATGACATTATTTTGATCTAGGTTGCATGTTGAATCTATGACCATCATACTAACCTTTGGTCAAAATTAAAGTCAAGGTATTGGATTCATTAAGTTGAGATCATATAGTTTATTTTCTAATCCAACTTTCTGTCAAGATAACATATTGTCTTAGTACAAAAGATAGGTTGAAGAAAGCACTTGTCATCTTGAGTGAAGGAGACTTGGAAGAAAAACAACACACTCATTCTTGAAGACAAGACTGCAGGTTCCAGGTTTGATTAATTAAGTTGATAAGATACAAAGTTGCACATGACAAGTTGATAACTACCCCATTACAAGTTAACACTATAGTTGAGGAAGTGGTCTTTGAAAAGTATTATACTTGGTAGGATGTTGATCTCATTTTGTATTGTATCTCTTACTTTTGATCTTTGTTTCAGTTATGTCACAAGTGATAACTCTAAAGGAGGTACTGTGACGATTATTCGAGCTATTGTTTTATTACTATTATAAAAAGAGTATTATTCTTTCCTATTGTTTTGTTGACCTTGGTTAAGGTCACATATGATAACCCCGAGGAAGCTATAGTGAAGGTTGTTGACGCCAAAAGACTAAAGAGTCTCAAGTATCAACATTTTCAACATCTCGTGGGGCTAGGCGAGAAGAAGTGGGAATGTCACCCTAGGCTTAAAGCCCCAGACAAGGATGTGCATTGATGATCAGGGGATCAAATTTTGCTCAAAAATTCAAAGTGCTCAGAATCGCTTCAAACCGGACGAGAGCGTAGGCCTCGTCGTTGCGAACCCAACGCAACTCATTTCGTCTCAAACGGACGTCGGGAGCGAGAGATATTGCAATCTGTTCATAAAGTCAAACAAGCAAACAAAAGGACGCTGACTGTACAGTCCGTACAGTCTGACGTGGCAGGGCCGTACAACTGTACGATGATGTGTCAGGTGGTGACATGGAAGATGCTGATTGGAAGGTGTGGTCGAATGATTGTTTGACACATGTCCATTGGTGGCTAATGGTATGTTGAGACGTGGCCCAATCTTTGGGCGCCACGTGTCACTTGTTATATGGATAAAAATTTGTCGTTGGCCGGAGTCGACCCCGTGACCTCCGGGTAGGGGAATGACTTGGCAAGTAGCTGCCAACCAATGATCCACCGTGCGTTGCTTGCTATGTAAGTGGCAAATTTTATATTTAACATTGTATATGGTTAAGGTTTGGGCCGCGACCGGGCCGGGGCTTAGCCCCAGCGCTTGGTCGCGCGCCACATATCATATAACCAACGCTTGTGTATATAAAATGTGTGCAGGTTTTAAATGTGGTTTGAACGGTTAAAGTTTTATCCCATGGCTATATGCCAACATTACATATGACCATAACCAAATGTGCGGGGAGTTGGAACGGTTCAACCGTTTAGCCTTTTTGCCAAATGCACGCGGTCATATGACCCATGTGCCCATGTGCTAGGTGGTTAGGGGCTGGCACGCCCATAACCATCCTACAGTTTTCACCGTTGGCGCGATTGCGCCCGGTGCTGGGTTTTCACGCTATTTATTGCGTGTGTGCCAGGTTCATTAAAAAAGGGTGCAATTTGTAGATGCAGAGACAACAAGTTTGAAGGGGGGACTTCCAGGAGGCCTAACTTCTTCATTTTTCGACCAATTGAGGTGCCGAAAGAACCTAGCCAGGGGTTTTTGGACGCTCTGAAGCCATTGGAGCAGTCAGTTGGTCAATTTGAGCATTGTAAGGCATGTTTTTGAGCACTTTGAGCAATTAATAATAATGATCCATTGGAAGCTGGACCAGGAGATGTAGCCCAAGAGAGGGGTGAACTCCTTTATCAATTGCTGTGTTTTATGTGCTTATGTTCATTGGTTATGTTGCTGTCTATGTGTATTTTGCATGAGTAATCCATTAATTTATGTGTTGCAAACTGATCCATTTGCTTTAAACACATAACATTTACATTGCAATAATTTCAAGTATTTCAAGTCTTCTTCATTTTTAGATCAAGTTGGTATCAGAGCACTGGTTTTTGAAGACTTGATTGTTTGCAAGTTTTGTTTCTGATGCTCACAAGGTTGAAACTCACAATAGGAGAAGGTCAACTTGTGGAGCCAAGTTCTCATCCAACAAGGAGGAAGCATATACCATTACCGCAAGTTTCAGGGAGACATTCACCAAGCATGGCTCATGCAGAAAGTCATGAACGTGTTCCTGTCGAAGATGAAGATCTCAGAAAGGCTGTCATGGAGATGAGAGAGATGATGAAGATCTTGATGGAAAATAACATATTGTCGCAGGGTGAAGGCTCCAACCCTTCAAGGCATAAGGGAAGCAATGGTGACAAAACTCCAGACGAAAATGGAGGGAATGGTGCTTCTCCACCACCCTCTCCTCCTCCATCATCATCTTCTTCTTCTTCTTCTACCAGTTCAAGACCTCTTCCGAATTATCCAAAGGGGCATGGTAAAACTACTTCGCAAATTCCTTCATTAAAGCTTGATATAAAATTTGAATTGCCAATATACAATGGAGAAGTTAATGCTGAGAAGTTAGATAATTGGATACGTCAAATTGAAGTATATTGTAGAATAA
>ML784387.1:131482-153237 GCA_009831015.1 Picea engelmannii | reverse complement strand
CTTTATGTTTACAACACTGGTTTTCACAGTAAGGACTTACTGCCACTAAGATTAATGATTCGAAGTTAAAATTGAGAGAGATGGTTGATAATTTACAATAACTGATTCACCCCCCCCTCTCAGTTATTTCATACCTGTAACAAAATAAAGATGAAGAAAACTAAGGAATTTAAAGAAAAATCAGAGAGATATACAGAGTGACAAAGAGATGATTTCCATTGAAAAACTTCCCATACAACATCATAAATCATCAAAATCTTCAAGTCTCTGCGTAGATGAGGGCCAGGTATATGGTCTTTATCCCTTCTAGATGCAACATACAATAGAAAGTCCAAGCATGAAGAAGAAAAAGAGAGCTGAGCCAAGAAGGAATAGAGCCATGATGGCGAACTGAAAGGAGAGAACTTGCATAGTAAAAATGATTAGTGCCGAATCAAATCGAGCCTTATTACAACAAACTAAATAAGTAAATCTTTACCTCAGGAAGGCCAACAAAATCATCCTCGCTTGTCCTCTTCGTTGCTTCACAAGACCACCTGTTGCCGACGATTTCATCAATCTCTGCTAAATATGTAAAGGAAGAATGAAATGAAGAAGCTCTCCCAACACTCACAACATACTACTCTTTGAAAATTATGCCTAAGTTCTCTCTCTCAATTTTATTTTTGAGATCATATATCCTTCATAAATTTTCTGTCCTTCTAAGACCTCTCTAGAATAATCCACCAGTGATGGCTGCACACTACCTCCTTTAAATGATTAGACGAGTGGTTAAAACAATTCCATTCAGTTGCTGGGTAGTTTTCCAAGTGAGCAAACTGCTTCAGGAATTTTCTTAACACATTGCTAACAAATTAATTTACTATTGTTATCGTTTGGGCTTTCTTTGTGTTATGATTAATTTCCATTGGACAATTTTAACTAATTTTTCTTCTTTTTGCAGCCATAAGAACCTCTTCATATTTCCTCGCCAATTTTGTTTGTAGCGCCTTCAAAATACCATTTGGCGAAATAAATTGCGTTAACTACGCCTATGTCATTGGAGAATTTCTCCATTCCTTGGGTGCAGAGTATTTTCTCAAATATATTTTCTGTGGGGTATTTCTCATTCCTGGTAGGTCTCAACAACATATGTATAAATATATTTTAACCCACCCAAATGCCAATATTGGCTTTTTATACAACTACCCATTCCATAACCTCGCGTGATAAAATATGAGAGCTTCAGGAACCTTGTTATCAACTGTTGAAAGTGCTCTTCTTCCATTCAACCAGATGATGCAAGAAATCCATAACCTCAGATGGGTCTCGTAGGGAATAAGATGCAAGAATCTCTTTGGCCACAGACGAGATGAGAATGGAATACCCTTGTCCCCTGGCCTTGAGAACCTGGAAAGTGTCTTCGTCTGTCTGGTCATATCCAATATACAAAGCCATTACATCTTTTGAATTTGCTAACCCTAATGAGTCTAGTAATAATTCAAGGGCGTTTCCCTTGTGACATTCAATTGATGGATGAATGTCTAAAACATTTTTCGTGACAGTTATATGTAAAAGAGGATATTCCTCGAGCACGCTCTTTACTCTTTCTGCAAGTAGACCCAAGTTCTTCTCCTCTACACAGTGGAAATGCCTTGAAGCACAAAATTTGTTAATTTCCACCATTGCACTTGATATTCTCTTTAGTTTCTCTTTAAATAACTTAAATACCTCATCTATCATGGGAAAAAACTCCTTGGCAGGCTGGAAGAGAACAACTTCATTACCCTTTTTATCTCTAGTTTTTTTTTTATACCCTTTCTTTGAACCATTATAAGTTCTGGCCGGTGCCATAATATCCATCCCATGGCTTCCAACATAACATATTTATGCTAGTTGTACAAAATCATATACCTTATCTCTACATCACCCACTAATTATTGCAGTTGGAAAATATCTTGCAACTTCCTGCACAGTGGAACACATCGTGTCAGACATAGATGCCCGCTTAGGATCCTCTACAATTGGAGAAAGTGTCCCATCATAATCTAGAAAGACTGCAATATTCTTTCCTTTTGATGCACTCATCATCTGCTCAAACATACTCAAAGTTGAAGGACGATCCACCATCTATGAGCCATAAGCTGCATCTGCCATGTCCACACCAGGTTCTGCATGGTTGAATCGACTAGCCAATGTGATATCTTCCCTAGCTTTTGAAGCTTTCATAACATCAACCCAATTTTCATTATCAATATTGTTTGGAAATAATTTTCTCAGATAAATTGATGTAGAACTTGGAGAATGTGACAATGTTGATGCTGGAAATGAGACTGCATGTGTACTTGGAAGAACATGGGAGAAAGAAGATAAGCTTAACCCTAGTTTTGCTAAGGATGGAGAATCTCTAAAATGTCTTCTTAGCCCTCGTGTTGTCAATTAAAAATATACAGGACAAACCATACTTAAATTACTAGATGTTTCGTTAGTTTTGTCAAGTATAGTATCAATTACGGAGAAAGATTCTAATGGAATTTCACCTGCCACACATACATACTTATGCAATGTCCATTACTGCCAATCATTACTGAATACTTGTCCTTATTTCCAAAATATTTTGAACAACGAATAATTTGAAGATATTATCCTTTGAATGTGTAGTGGCAACCCGACGGGAGCATGTGAGACTTTGCACAAGCAAGAACAATGCACCAATATTCAACGATAAAAAGAAAAACTTTGCGCAAGTAGTGTGACTGGAGAGGGAGCCTGGCAACGCTTTGCCGGCTAAGTCCTGTTGACAAAAATCATCGTCAACAATTTCCAACCAACAGATGCACGTCGCTTACGGTGGCGTGCAAGCTTCAAACAATAACTTAAGATCATTGATTCTCGGGAAGAAAGGGAAAGGGAAGGGTAGTGGCAAGACTGAGGGTGACTTGATGTGGGACAAGAAAATGATGATAGGGTTGGATGGACCAGGTTATACAACAGGGGGAGACACGATGGAGGTCAAGGGATCCATGGATCAGGACTTCGGGAATAACTTATGGAAAGTGGTAAGTATGAGAGGGTTTGGACCTGTTGTATAACCCGAAGGGACAACTCTTTGAAACTTGACGAAATGATTACGCTACTAGAAAACTGTCGTGGATGTGCGTCAAGGGAAAGACCCAAAGCACTGAGTGTCCACAACGCGTATGCTGGAGGCATCTCAAGATGAAGGGGGATGGAGAAAGGGAAGAAAGAAGAGGGAAAAATACTGACGAATGTTACGAGCGAGGATGTATCGCGTAACAAGCAAATGGTAGACAAGTGAGGAATCATGACAAAGGAAGGCAACTTAGTTCACCTGCAAGTCTGCTGTCCACCAAAACACATTTGGTCAATCAGTTAAAAATATACAGATAACCTACCTTTTAATATCACCAATCATTTCTCCATCACTTTTGGCCGTAAAAAAGGACAAAACGAAAAGGAAGCAAAATGAAATAAAAGCGAGAAAATAAACCGAGTAAAAGAAAAAACAACCCGAAAATAATTTAGCCCTTCCTGATTTTTTTTTATTGTTATTATATATATATATATACATTTTTTTTTCTTTTGTTTATTTATTTATAGAGGAAGGAAACCACTAGCTTGGACTCAGGTCAGATGGAATTTAGCGTAAAGGAACATATCCTTTGCTTTGCATGCGGGTCTTATGAGTTTGACAAATTTATGCGTGGAGAAACAACCAAGATGCCAACCAACAAATGTATATGGTGCACCGATATGATTAATCAAAATCCAAAAGAAACAACCACCAACCTCCAAGACATGCCAACCAATAGACGATTTACCAAAATTGATGAATGCATTGACTGAATTTGATTTAGGGTTTAGGGTTTGTACCTCAAAGGGATGATCCATGATTTCAACAGACAATTTAGTGTCATCAAATGAATTAATATCAAGTTTGGGGACCCTTCTCTCAGGAACAAGGTTGTCATGATGCAAAGAAGATTCATAACATGGATTAGAAAACATAAGAATGTCCCTACAATAGTTACTATCATTGAAATAAAAATTGCGTGCCGGAGGGACTTGCTCGATGGTTCCAGGTTCTTTATTCTCTTTTGATTGAAACAAAGGATCAACGAAAATTTTATTCAAATTAAAATCTTGATTGGACTCATAGATATCTTCAAAAGAGGACTCTTCAACCGCATCATTAAAGTCATGTTGGTCCTCATCAATTTGTATTGACCACTCATTAGCATCATCATCGAATATAAATGTATCATAAATTGGTTTGACACAATTAGCATTGATTTCTTCATTTGCATAATCAAAATTTCCATTGTATGCGTGCAAATAAGAAGCTGAAAGATGATTTTGGGGTTGAGTTCCTTTAAGAAGGGTGTGAGAGGTGGATTGGTCATTAAGCATCATGATATTCTTCACATCCACGCTCTTGACCACAAGTAGTGAATTCATCATAAATGGGCCCTAAGAGAGAGGGATCTTGAGAGATATTCTCAACATGATTTGAAGATTGAGATTCGATAATGAACATGCGATCTTGTAAATTCTTAATGACGGGGATTAAGGAAGACAACTCCTTCTGTGAATCATAAATGCCAAAAGAGTAACCCGTTCTATGGATTTTATCTTCAAAATCGAGGCAAGTAGATAGGGCTAGCTCTAGGTTTTGAATATTCTTTTCTTCCAACTGCCATCGGTAAATATGGGGCAAAAGTTCATAGTAATACAATAGGGCAGCCAAGTTGGTAGGGTGAATGGGAGTAGGAATCAAATTGTATAACTTGACAAACTAGAGTTTGAAAGTAAGAATGCTCTCATTATCCTTCATGCGTAATTGATTAAACCTCTTAAGTTGTTCATAAGTATTATCCAAATGCCCAAAGGTAGAGGTAAACTAGTAAGACAACTCAAACCAGGTAGAAATGCACCCATCAGGAAGGTTGGAAAATAAAGAGGCGACATCTCCTTGAAGGGAATTCATAAATAACAACATACAACTATCATTATTATTTACCTCGAGAATGGCGCAAGCATTAGAAAATGCACGAAGATGTTCAATCATCGTAATAGTTCCATCACCACGGGAGAGAGGCAAATGACTCTTGAATTTGTGGGGTAAAGGGTTAACCCGGTGAGAGAACTTCAAAGGAATGGGCACAAACCACAAAGAATTGTTAAGATCTTCTTCAAACTCAAAGAGGCCATACTTGCGAATGTATTTTCCAGGGTTAGTAGCTGAAACCACAGGTTTACAACCACCGAACAAGCTTCCAATTGGTTGAGACATCGAGGTCTAGGAAAAGTAAAATATGAAAGTATGAAAACAAAAATTAGGAACGGACCATTGAACAGTTCTCCCGAGTATGGTCGCCAAAAATATGTTGACGCCAAAAGACTAAAGAGTCTCAAGTATCAACATTTTCAACCTCCCACGGGGCTAGGCGAGAAGAAGCAGGAATGTCACCCTAGGATTAAAGCCCCAGACAAGAATGTGCATTGAACTCTATCTTAATTTTCTCCTAACCTATAGTCAAAGCATAGATCCCTTTGTCATGCAATTTATCTTTTAGCAATATTTAATTTTTATTTGATTTATGATTTTATGCTATTTACAATTTAATCACTTCTATGTGAGGTTTTATACAATTGGAATAATAAAATTAAAATTAATAAAGGAAAGACAAAGGATAAAAGTAAAGACAATGTTTTGTTTTATTTTAGCAAAAAATAAATTAAAGCAAAGTTAACTAAAAGCTAGAAAAGTAAAAAAAAAACTAGGTTAGATTTAAAGTAATTTAATCAAAAGAAAACTTATTACATAACACTAATTTGAATAATAACATTTTCTCGATGATATAACATTTTTTATTTTCATTTAGAAGTTAGGAACACTAAGACATAATAAATCAAAATAGTAAAAAAATAAAAGGGTTTATATACATTAAAATATTTAATGAGTGAAACATATTTACATATAAAACATTTATGAATTTGTTCATTTTCCTTTGAATGCATTTAGGATGTAAAGACAATAAAATTAAAAAAGTAAACCAAGTTTATGTACACTAATTAGATAGTAAATAAACTTTATGAACATGATTGTTTACAATATAAATACATTTAATTTGTCTTTTAAGGATTTATATAACTTCTTTTTTAATATTTTGAAATCAAAATGTAAAATAAAGATGAAGAAAACTAAGGAATTTAAAGAAAAATCAGAGAGATATACATAGTGACAAAGAGCTGATTTCCATTGAAAAAATTCCCATACAACATCATAAATCATCAAAATCTTCAAGTCTCTGCGTAGATGAGGGCCAGGTATATGGTCTTTATCCCTTCTAGATGTAACGTACAATAGAAAAACCAAGCATGAAGAAGAAAAAGAACGCTGAGCCAAGAAGGAATAGAGCCATGATGGCGAATCAAAGGGAGAGAACCTGCATAGTAAAACTGATTAGTGCTGAATCAAATCGAGCCTTATTGCAACAAACTTAACAAGTAAATCTTTACCTCATGAAGGCCAACAAACTCATCCTCGCTTATCCTCTTCGATGCTTCACAAGACCACTTGCTGTCGATGATTTCGTCAATCTTTGCTCTTTGCTGAAGATGTAATTGAAGAATGAAATGAAAAATCTCTCCCAACACTCACAACGTACTAGTCTCTTAAAATTCTACCTAAGTTCTCTCTCTCAATTTTATTTCTGAGATCATATATCCTTCATAAATTTTCTATCCTTTTAAGACCTCTCTAGAATAATCCACCACTGATGGCTGCGCACTACCTCCTTTAAATGATTAGACGAGTGGTTAAAACAATTCCATTCAGTTGTTGGGTAGTTTTCCAAGTGAGTGATCTTCTTCAGGAATTTTCTTAACACATTGCTAACAAATTAATTTTATGTTGTTATCGTTTGGGCTTTCTTTGTGTTATGATTAATTTCCATTGGATAATTTTAACTAATTTTTCTTCTTTTTGCAACCAGAAGAACCTCTTCGTATTGCCTTGCCAATTTTGCTTGTAGCGCCTTCAAAATACCAATTGGCGAAATAAATCGCGTTAACTACGCCTACATCATTGGAGAATTTCTCCATTCCTTGGGCGCATAGTATTTTCTCAAACACATTTTCTGTGGGGTATTTCTAATTCATGGTAGGTCTCAACAACATATGTATAAATATATTTTAACCCACCCAAATGCTAGTATTGGCTGTTTATACAACTACCCATTCTAGAACCTCACGTGATTAAATATGAGAGCTTCATGAACCTTGTTATTGACTGTTGAAAGTGCTCTTCTTCGATTTAACCAGATGATGCAAGAAAGCCATAACCTCAAATGGGTCTTGTAGGGAATAAGATGCAAGCGTCTCTTTGGCCACAGACGAGACGAGAATGGAATACCCTTGTCCCCTGGCCTTGAGAACCTGGAAAACGTCTTTGTTTGTCTGGTCATCTCCAATATACAAAGGCATTACATCTTTTGAATTTTCTAACCCTAATGAGTCTAGTAAGAATTCAAGGGCGTTTCCCTTGTGCCATTCAATTGATGGACAGATATCTAAAACCTTTTTCCCGACAATTATATGTAAAAGAGGATAGTCCTCGAGCACACTCTTTACTTTTTCTACAAGTAGACCCAAGTTCTTCTCCTCTACACAATGAAAATGCACTGAAGCACAAAATTTGTTATTTTCCACCATTGCACCCGATATTCTCTTTAGTTTCTCTTTCACTAAATTAAATACCTCATTTATCATGGGAAAAAACTCCTTGGCAGGCTGGAAGAGAACAACTTTGTTGCCCCTTTTATCTCTAGTTTTTTTTTATAACCTTTCTTTGAACCATTAAAAGTTCTGTCCAGTGCCATAATATCCATCCCATGGCTTCCAACATAATATATTTTTTCTAGTTGTACAAAATCAAAACTTGTGGGGATGATGTCTATTTTGGGAGGATTGGCCATGTATGTTTGAACCTAGATCTTTGACTAGTCACCTTTCACATGGTTAACCTATTTAACATGGGTGGGTGGGATCTTTCAATGAACTAATTCATCATTAACATGCAAAGTTTTAGGGTCTCCATGAGTCAATCATTCAGAAAGATCTTAGTTCTACCACTGTTGTGATTATTTAAGGTAGTCTATGACAATTCTTGCTTACATCTTCTTCTTAATTATAACTTAACAATGCATTGAGAGATTTCAAGGATCTACATGGTGTGCTTATAGCTCATGAGAGCCAATTGAAATAAAGGGGAGCATTGTAAATTGACTAGTGTATTTGCAAGCCAAATTTTGAAAACTTTACATAAACCATAGAAAGCAATGAAAATTCAAATCCAAAAAACATATACTACTAGAAAAACATCAAATCCTACAAGAAAAAATTGAAAATTAAATCTAATTAAAGGTCGAAATCAAAACTACTAAAAGTAAACCTATTATGTACATGCTAGTTGCATTAAGGGAAACTATTTGAAGTACTGCTTTAAAATTTGGACATTAACATGGAACAACTCAAATTCCCCCTTTATATTCTACATTCTGCACATGCTAAGACCAATGTTTTTGGCCACCTGGAATAGTCCAAACCATAGTTGTTGGAATTTTGAATGTTTTCCTTTAGTTCCATTCAACTTATCCCACACCAAGACAAGATCACCTACTTGAAAATTCTTATTTCTTGACAAGTATTTATCAAACCAACATTTGATAATTTTCTGGTGGGTTGCGAATTTTCGTTTAGCTTTCTCATAATTTTATTCTAACCTAAGCATGGTGTTGATTCTATTTTGGAGGGTTGAAGAACTCTACCCTCTATAGGATTGAGATAGATGTGATGAAGGCAGGAAGATGTTCAAAGGTTATAGTATAACTTATTTATTGTATGCTATGAAAAGGAGAAGTACCTAAAGCCAACTTAGGCATGACTCTATCTGCTTAGAGAGCAAAAGGGAGAGCATCATGCCGATTTCAGTGATGGTCAATGGATGTCTTCTTTAGAATTCAAATTAGATTTTTATTAATAGATTCAACTACCCCTTTTCCATGAGGGTAATAGTTAGTTGAATAATGAATTGTCATACCCTTTTCCAAGCAAACTCAATCAACTTCAATGAAGAAAAATATGATGCATTATCAAACACCGACACAACAAGAATGCCAAAGCTGGTAATCAAATGCTGCTCCAAAAATTGAATGATTGTTGTTTCATTTACATGAGTTAGTGGAATAACTTTTGTCCATTTGGTAAAGTATTCCATTGCTACCAATAATATACTTATGTTTCTTTATAGATTTGGGAGTAATTTCGCTAATGATATATAGTCCCCACTACTCAAATGGTGTATCAATTGTGACTTGTTATAAGGGGATGACTAGTTTCTTATCCTTACCAACACACAACTAACAAACATCAATTTTTCTTATGTATGCATGGGAATCCCTAAACACTGTTATTTAGTAATAACTAGCTCTCAATTATTATGTGCAGTGGTTTCTCAGAAATGTCCACAGGCTAGTCCATCATGTAAATTCTTCAATACCTTTTCAACATCATTCTTTTCCAAGCATATAAGAAAAACTCCATCATAATTGTTTTTGAAATAGAACATCATTAATCAACTGACATTAAACATATTTCAACCTCAAATCTCTTTCCTTTCTCAAATTAATATATGTAGGAATTTACCCATGACGTAAATAATATTTACGTTCATAATACCATGAATTTGTGTTGGCTAAGATGTCAAAATCTCATTAGTGTGTATATAAAGTTCATTCTCCTAGCTTTCTTCATCATCATTGATATGACCTTGTGTTTTAGTTGTTAGTTTGCAAATCCATTGGCCTTGTTACCACTCAAAATATACCCTAGGAGGAAAAGTCCTAACCTCAGTGAGATAGCCTAGAGGCATTACATGAAAGCTACCCATTGTCACCTTGTTATCCTTGCCCCACACTTCATACTAAGGAAACTAAGCTACCCTAGCCTAGGGGGAATCCCTATGGCCTATCTAGCCCAATCAATTGTAGAAATTGGGAGAGTTATTTGGACTATATTGACTGAGACAACCATCAACATTACCAACTTACTCTCATTGATTAAAGATAAATTAAAACATGCAAGTTGTTACAAGCCTTTAATGATATTACAATAAGATGAATTTGCTTGTGTTGCAAAGTGTGATTATGCTTGGATAATACAGGAGAAATGAAACTTTCTCATCAACCATGGAAAATGTAATATGTTATCAAAATGGAATGCATCCAATGGTACTTAAGAATGGCATTACAAGACTTGAATTAAAAGCATGGGATGTGCCATGCGATATTAAAAAATTATGTCATCCATGTCTATTGGATCATCATCAAGCATTAATGATTTAAGGTTTAAGTTGTTACCGGGATACCATTTACATTCCCGATTCTTGTTCTAGAACAAAAAGAATGATTAAAGCTTGAAATTGTTATGTATGGCAGTGAGGGAAACTGAATTATACAATGTGTTATACTCGTTTGTAGCACTCGGAAAATCATGGAAAAACTATTAATTTTCAAGGCATATTAATTATTGAAATTTGTGCGCCATAACCATGAGAAATCAACCATCGAAAGCATATATATATATATATATATATATATATATATAAACAATGAACAGTCCCAATGATTACTCCATTATATGGGTTGTGTATGTAAATAATTCTAATCCTGAAAATGATGCACCGATAATGGATTATTGAGTGTTTAAAGTGTGCCTTGATTTTTCCAAGTGTTATTATGTGCATATTCGTTTAGGATCCAATCCACACCATTAAGATAACCAAACTATTAATGAAGAAAGATGAATTAACACTAAATCATTTGGCCCAAACATTAAGTCATTCAATGACCTATTGCATCGATTTATTTAAGGCTATGTTCAAACTCTTAAATGTGCTCAAACGCTATAGAGTGTTGTACTAAACCATGATATTGAGCATTCATGTGAATTTATAGACCCTGATCACCAATGAGAGAGTATAAATGTCAAATCATTTTACTTTAGCATGTATTCACGTGTTAGTGTAAGGTGTTACGATGGAAAAAATAAAACCCAAATGATGTGTTTATGGCTAGATCATCCATTGAAGCAAATAAATAGAGAATTAAACCATGTAATAACATGCTAAAAACCTTACATTGTTTTACTTAATGAGCAGAGAATTATATTAACAATGACATTGAATTATTTATCTTAAGTGTAGTAAATCCAAAGATGATCCAAAGTTCAGTGAAAACAAAAAACCAAAGATGTTTCAAAGTTCAGTGAAAACAAGAAACCCTTCTCAATGAAGGTGAGTTAGAGTGAGTTCAAGTGTTATCATGTATATTCCAATATTTAAGAAATAAACACTAAGAAATAAACTCCAAGTAAGATATTAGATTAAACACATTAGAGTTATTCTTATGGAGGGTTAGATCTATGAAAGTAACTAGATAGAAAGTCAAGATCCAAACCCAATTTTCAGCTAGTTGAGCTAGTTTACTTATGCCAACTTAAAATAGATAAGACATAAAGTAAATGGTTAGCATAAGTCAAATCCAAGTTAAACAAGATTTAGCAATTAAAAATAGATCTTGGATCTAGTAACCTAACTAAATAAATTAATCACGAGAAAACCTTAGATTGCTTGCAAAACCAAAAAAATAAAGGAGAAAATTAAAGTTGAGATGACTGAAAATTGAAAAGAAAACCTGATGCTACCATTCACCATGGAGTCTAATCTAATCCTTGAGTAATTTCCATTCTCACCTTGAGTGTTTGAAGTCCCCAAACACCTCTAGAGAATTCTTGGTGAGCATCAATGTTGAGATCTAAAACTTACAAAATTCATAGGGGGTTAACCCAAAAGGAAATCAACCTAAGTATTGCAAACTTGAAAAATTTTTAAACATAAATTTGAAGTAAGAAGTCAAAATCCCAAGATATTCCACCCCAATACTGAAGATCTAGCTTAAAAAAAATCACAAAGAAGTAAAATAGACAAAATCCATACCTTGCATTGATTTTGTTTCAATAGCCTTTTCCTCAATGTCCTTTGTATGCCAAATCCTTCTATAAATATCCTAGAACAACATACTCAAGAAAATAGAAAGAAACTAGACCAAGATTGAGCAATATGTGTCTTCCATTCCATTTCCAACCATGGAAAATGGGAGAGGAGAACTCCTTACATAGATAAGGCACCTTAAAAAACCATGAGTATCAAACCACGTGCCAATACAATGTGCTCAAGCAAAACCACGAGCTAAGACAAGAGGCACTCTCAATACCATGGTCTAAAACCATTTTGAGCTAATAAAATAACATATCATTAAATAACCACCTCAACCAACTTAAATGCGTGAGTGGAATAGTAAAAGAGAAGAGATGTGCTCAACAATATAGTCTAACCACCCACATGTGTGGCTAAGAGAGAGAAAACATGCCCTACACGTGCGGCTCCAAAAAACAGAGATAACTTTTGCGTGACAATTTTCAACAACATCATAACTAAGGTTATTTTTTTTCCCAATTTTCTATTGTAACCCCATTTCAGAATTCCGGTAGCAATTATACATATAATGGCAATGATTTGGTGGAATTATAGGCACTTTGTCAAAAAATAACTGCCCATGAAGCTAGTTTCCCTAAAAAGGTATTCTAACTACCTCAACACCTCAAGAAATGGTCCAAGAAAGCAAGTGCACCCTCTAAGAATGGTCCACATGGCATATAATGATGACGTGGAGTCCATGTCATCGTCCAACACACTATCATGGATCCCAAGGAAACATCACGGATCCTAATGCAGGTACATATATATCAAGGCATAATACATGGATCCTAATGTAGGGTGCCCACCTATAATGATGAGTCAAGCTACATAACAAGTCATTAGGAAACAAACATTAAGTAATATCTTCTAACAACAACTTAACATAGGTTTATTTTATAATTTCCTAGGCACACCATGGTGGGACAACTTTACCCCTATTACATGTGTCAATTCCCTAGAAGAAAAGGTATTTCCTAGGTAACTTGGTTACAAATAGGTTAATTTGATGAATAATTGATGGAAGAGGAAAGGAAACTTTATGTTTTGACCCTAAAATTCATTGTTAATGATGTTTAAGTTCTTTTACTAGTCCAACTAGCCTTTTTGGGCTAGGAATCTTCATTTTTTGTACTTGTGAACCTTTGAGAGGGAGCTTTACTTAGAATTATCACCTTGGTGCCTTTTTATCACCCCTTTTATATATTTTTTGATTTCTATTAGTCCATTTTCTTTAGATATACGTTTTTAGCATAGGACCTAGGAGCAGGGCCTTTTTAATGAGGTGGCATAGCTATAGATTTATTATTTTTTCATTTTTTAACATTATTGTTCTTCACCTCTATCCTTTTTGGCTTTATTTTGACTTTGGCTTACATTATTCTTCAATTAGACCTTGTTGGATGACATTTGATAAGTCAAACATAAGCAAGAACACTTTTTTTTTAAGAACGAGATGGTGGTGAAAGGGAAATGATGGAAAGTGTTAGATGTGGTTAGGATATGTATACACTACTCAATCAGATCACTAGTAATACAATTAGTCCTAAGTCATGACATACTTATCTAAGGACAATATGCCCCCCCATGGTAAAAAGAGACAAAGTAATAAATTTATTAGCATCAAGAAGTGTTATAAGATCTAACCAATGTTTATTACTTTCATGACAAGGTTATAATCCATCACACCACTTCTAGATAAGAAACCCACACATGAAATCATAACACATCAACTGAAAAGATGAAGCATGAAGTACGATATGTGCGGGCACATATCATATGAGGTGTAAATCATAGGATTTGATATACCATGGTATATTAATCTAAAATAACTCATGGATAACGTAGGGATGGAAGAACTGGGAGATTAGGCTGAAAATAGTAGATATGAGAAGGAAAACTCTTCCAAACAACATCAATGCACCCCTAAGAGGGTGGTTTGTAAGTAGTTTCCCTTGAGGGGGCATCAAGCCTCAAATTATAGTTGTTGGTTTTATATCCAGGTTGTACTCTTGGATGGAGGTCATCTAATTTCCTCTCTATTCACCGAGTTCCTTTTGCATAAACAATGATGTGACATCTAAGTGTGGGACAATCACTTTAGTGTGGATTTTGAGAATATAAATCTTTGTTTGTTTAACAATTTTCACCAAAACATATGCTTACTTTTAAATCATTGGATAGTTCAATTCAGTGCCTTGTAAAAGTGTGGTCATAAATGATATCATAAACTCACTCCCTTCCCCATATTTCCAGGTGGGCACATCAACAAGACAATGACAGGATGCAAATGTATATAAGAAGAAATATTTTTCAAAATTAGGGATACTTAGTGTTGGAGAAGCGACAATGGTAACATTGATATTTTCTATGGAATCCCTTTTGTTTGAATCCGGTTACAAATTTCATCTTCCTTAATCATTTTTTGTAGAGGTTTTATATTTTCTACAAATCTCCTCATGAAATTAATTTTTTCAAAGAAAGATTGCATAGACTGTTCATTATGAGGCATGGGGGTTTGGGTAATGGACTTAGTCCTTTAAGGGTATATTAGTATGGAATATTTTGAAATAACATGATCAAGTAATTTAGCTTCAATAACCACAAAGATGCTCTTTTTAGGGTTGAGTGGGATTCCATACATCTTGCACCTTTCAAAAATTTGCTTGAGGTGTTGTAGATGGTCATAACATTTTTTGGACAAGACTGTAATATCATCTAAGTATACAACCATGCTTTGCTTGATCAATGCTCTAAAGGAAATATACATTGCTCTTTGGAATGTTGTTCATGCATTAATCAGACCAAAATACATTTTCTTGTAAGCATATGTTCCCCATTTGGTTCAAAAATTTGTCTTTAATCTATCTTGATAAGACACCAAAATTTGGTTATAACCATAGAATCCATCCAACAATGAAAGCATCTCAAAAATTGATATTAATTGCAAAATATGTTCCATTGGAGGAATTGGATAATTATTTTTTTCAAATGCATGATTTAAAATTTTAAAATCCACACTTAATTTGATTTCTCTAGTCTTCTTATGAAATAGTACTAGATTAGCCACTAATGGTTGGAGTGTTGGATGTATTTTCCAAAGTTTCTACTAAAAAGGTTTGGTGTCCTTTTTCATTGGAATTGTATGTTGTATGAATTTGGTATTATATGTCTTTAAGTCGTCATATGCCAAGTGAACACATTTCGATACTATTTAAAAAACTCTATATATGCTTGTTTTTTTAGCTTCCATACAACCTAAACCAAGATTGACATTTTTTGGATCATTTTATGTTCCCAAATTGATAACCTCATATTTCGTGGAGGAGTCATTTGTTTTAACATTTGTAACTTTCTTAAATATGTCCTACAAATTGAATAGCTTCTCCAAAGTGACAATGTTCTTGGAAATGACATTAGATTCCAGATTGCTCATCTTTGTTTGTGAATCCTATAATGTTTTTAAATGTTCTTTATCATTGATGATTGCATCCTGGAAAGTGCCCTCACTAATAAGAAAATCATCGATCTGTTGATCATCATTAAAGACTCCCTGGGATTGAAAATCAATTCAACAAAATTTTTATCAGTCATGAAACCATTTAAGGGGCTTACGTGAGAAGTAACATTAGCTAAAACATCTTCTTCTAAGTTCTAAGTTCAAGGAATGTAAATGATATTGAATGCTTCAAACATTTCAAACAAATTCCATACCTCATGCTGGTAATTTTTAAATGAGATGATTGGAAGTGGATAGAATTTTTAACTTGCCTCACTATAGTATTTTTTCAACCCTTAAATCAGTGCCTCATGTTTGATTGTGTTATTGGCACACTCAAATTTTAATCTACATGAAATTGATGTTTGTTTATTTGTCAAATCTATTAAGATGTAACTAACTCCTACACCTTCGTGTGACTTAGAACCATAATTTTTTTTTTTTTTCCAAATATTAATTTATATATGTACATTAGCTATGCCATCACTTACTACTTCTACTAATTTAAAATGTAGTGCATCGGTTTGAGTACAATGAAGGATTTCAAACCATTTGTTTGTTTCCAAAGGTGAAATTTTTGTATTAAAATTTCCAAAGTCAATTTTTAGAAAATAATTCCCAATAATAGAATTTGAAAACATGACTAGTTCATTTTTTTTTTATTAAGATCGATAATCACATGTTTCATATACTTTTCACAATCTATTATGAAACATTATAATTTTGTTTTAGTGACCCTTCCATGGTAACCACAAATGTGACAAGCTAGTAGATACATATCTCTCTAATTTATGAGACTAGTCCCTCTTCAAGAACAACCATAAACTTTCAGAATATCAACTACATTTATATCAATTACTTGATGAATTTTAGGATTAGAAGTTAACCGATTTAAAACATATTTATGCTCACCAATTACTTTAACCTTTGACCTATCTAGCTGAATAATATACATGGAACAATTGCTAGGTTATGCATTTAGCTTTCTACCAACACAATATGGCATAAAATTTGATGAAGCTCCTAAATCAATAGGTCGTTATGAACATTCAAATTAAAAATTTTGAGGGTTGAGAGGAAAGGTGGGTCCTAAGAATTAGATTTCTTCCCAATTATCATTGCATTTACTATTGACTTTTGCTTTGTATTGGTATTGACCGTTGGCTTAGGTTTTACATCAATGATGGATGTTGAACTATATTTATCCTCCATAGGTTCACTCAAAGATTTTAACAACAATTTATTTTTCTAAGTAAGGTTCCATGGATCAAACATTGAAACATTAACTTTAGTATTCTTTAAATCTTCAACAATATTGTATTCTAGTTCAACACAAAAGAAGGAGTTGTTGAGGTTATAATACCAATAATAGTACCTTTCTTGGAGTTTGAAGAGGTTGAAGGAGATGCAATTAGGGAAGGGACTCATTTACTTCTAAGATTCTAATAATTTTATTAAGTCTAGGTAACCATTTTATTTCTTCAATTATCTCCTCATCTTCTTCATCTTATTCATTATGACAAGCATATATTAATACATCCCATAATAACATCATTGTTTCTTCTCGCTATTGTTTGTTAAGTAACCTCTTCAGTCTATTGAGTTGAGTTGTTAGACTGAGCTAGTGGGTTGATAAACACTCCAAACATATTAACAAATCAAGGACAATATTTCTCCGAATGATTAGCAATATTTTCTCTACAAAAATTGTCCATGGAAAACTTTCCAGATTCAAAATAGAATTAACTGGAGGGACTTCTAGAGGTGTTGTAGTTTTCTTGAAAAATGGATTGAATGTTTTCTTTGTTGAACTACCCTCCCTAGTGTTCTTCTTAAGGTCACTGATTTTATTAGAATTTTTTTTCACAATTCACTGTAAACTTTCCATATTGGTGGAATTTTGTCTTTTGCTTTTAAATTTGGTTTGGTTAACAAGAGAGAATTTTTATTGTTCGTCACCGTTTTCTTTTCTTTTAATACAAGATTTATTTTCAAGACTATCTTTTAATTTTCCACATTAATTTCTTCTTTGAAAATTTCTACTAAGGTAGTTTTAGCTGCTCTTTTTACAAACATAGCAATTGAAATAGGTAAAGAAAATGTATAAAATTCTACATGTACATCTTGAGTAGGTTTGGAATTTTCTAGCATTTTAGTTAGAATTGTGGTGAATCTTTGAATAAAATGTTTACTTCTTTATTTGGTATTCATTTTCATTCTTGATTGTTCTAATACCAAAATAGTGAAGGGGTATTTTCATCATTGAACTTGGCTAAAAAGTTTGTTTCAATTGATTCCAATTAGTGATGGATCTAATAGCTAAATTAAAGTACCAAGTAGAAGCTTTGTTTTTGAAAGTTTAAGGGAAAAGACAATAATTAAAATCCACATGTTGCATATTCATCAGTCTAATTGCCAACATGAATTTCTTAATATAATCTTTATACTCTCTAGATTTCTCTGGATTGAATTTGGGCAACAAACACTTAGGATGTTTGGTAAATCATGAAGTTGTCTTGGAAAATCCAAAGCATCTTGAGCTAACTCAACAAGTTGTTGTTTTTTATTGAGACTAACCATTATAAATTGGTAAATTTTAGCACTGCCTTGTTTAATGGATTTAGTACATTAGAACCAAAATAAATAGAACTTGAAGCACTATTAAATGGACTGGTAGACGAAATTTAATTCAAAGGTTTATGGATTTCATTGAAAGAATGAACAAGTCATCTAGGCTCAAAACAAGAGTATATTCATCACTTTGAATACTGGTTCTATGAGCTCTGGTAAGCCTAGGAAATTCATGCATAAGAGTTAATTGCCCAATTTGATGACCAAACGATCACGTGATACAATAAAAAACTTAGAATTTTAGGTTAGGAACAAAAAATGACATATACGTGTAGGTTTAGTCTCTATCTATGGTCTAGTCTCAATTTATGGTCTAGTCCCAATTTATGTTTCAGTCTCAGGCGATTCATGGATTTCAAATTCAACTTCCAAGTCTTGAAAATTAGGTTCATGGATAGGATATTGACTACGTTGAGTTCAACCTTCGATAGGGGGTTGAATGGATGATGAATCACAATTATTTCCATTTCTATAGAATCAAAGTAGTATATGACTACTACTACTAACCATACAAGAGCATGGGGCCTTCCTTCTAGCACCAAATCTATTGACATGGAAAAAATATCCTTTGTCAATAACACGAGTTCACCCAGGGGAAGTCCTAATTAGACTTCGCATAGTTCAGAATGGAGAATCCTTAAGGTTTTGACCCAACTACCAATATTGGGTTGAGCATTCTAAAATTAAATCCTAAGCTCTAAATTCACTTATGTTATGATCCAATGTCTTAAAAATGATAAAAAGTTAATGAATACAATCCACTTCAAGGGGGAAACCTCCTTTTACTATATATCCAATTTAGAATGCAATATGAGATGAGATAATATGATTCTAAGACTAGGTATCCTTGGTATATATATAGGAGACAAAGGGAACAATTATAATGAAAGGGTGCAATGAAGGGTTCTATCCTACATACAAATATAACATTAGAAATGTAATAATTCAATATAGAGGGCTTAATAATGGGTTTTATACATAACATGGGGCTTTGTATAGGGATTAACATGCCCCTCCCCTTCAAAAAAGTGTTTTCCTCAACACTTAACTAACCACGAGTTCTTTTGCATGAACAACTCATCTTTCCATGTTGCCTCTTCCACTGGTAGGTTCTTCCATTTGATGAGGTACTCTTTCAATGCTCAATTTCTTAGCCGCTTAATCCTTGTTTCAAGGATTGTTTATGGTTCTAGTATGATTTTCCATTCTTCATTAATCTATGGTAAAATAGTTTGGACTGATATCTTGTTCTTGATTACCTTCTTTAAGAAAGAAACATGGAAGAATGGATGTACATGTGAAGATGGAGGCAACTCCAATTTGTAAGCCATACTTCCAACCCTTTGCAAAACCTTATTATAGGGGCCATAATATTTGGGTGCTAATTTATTGTCCTTCTTTTGTTGCTTGAGGGACATCTGTTTATATGGTTGTAGCCTCAGAAATACCCAATCACCCACTTCAAATTCCCTATCAATGCAATGTTTATCTGCTTGTTGTTTCATCCTATTTTGTGCAAAAACCAAGTTCTCCTTCAATAGTTTGAGAACCTCTTGTTGGTGCCCTATGTGGTCCTCCACTGCTTGAACCTTTGCAGTTCCTTTCAAGGGTGATGTGATGGATGGAGGATGATATCCATAAAGTTTCAGAAATGGGGACATTTTTGATGAAGTATGGAAGGAAGTGTTGTACCACCATTCCTCCAAAGGAAACCACTTGACCCATTGTGTTTATTTATCAGATGCAAAGCAACAAAGATATCCTTCTAGACATTTATTCACAATCTCAGTTTTCCAATTGGATTGAGAATGGTAAGATGAGATGTGAGACAATTGAGTAACCAAACAAGAAAATATTTCAGTCCATAAAATTTCCAGTGAAAATTGGATCTCTTTCACTTACAATAATCTTGGGAATTCCATGTAGCTTTTGAACAATTTCAATGAATGTTGCAGCTATTGTACTTGCTTTAAAAGAAGGAGAAAGAGAAAAAAAATGGGCATACTTTGTCAATCGATCCACTATTACCATGATGACAATCTTTCCTTCAAATTTGGGTAAACCTGTAATAAAATCTATTGAAACTTCTTTTATATGTCTTCCTCCTTTAGTGACTCTTCCTCCATGGCCTTCTTTTTCTTTCTTGTGGTTATGACTTGCCTCACTTAGGTGGCATTATGATGGTCATGTATCTCATCCATTAAAGCAACATTACACATTAGTAATGTTAGTGTGTAAAACAATATGTTTTAAAAAGTGCATATAATTTGAAATAACTATAGTTAAAGAAATTTGCACGACAGATCGCAGTTCTAGTTATAACATTGGTTAGCTAATACATCTAATTATATTCAAAATTCAAATAAAAACACACCTTGATTTCAACCTAATTTCATGTTTGGTTTTAATGTATTCCAATATTAAGGGAATCAAACAAAATGATCTTTCAAAGCAAGTTACTTAGCCTAGGATGGGGTTCGATCTAAGGTTGTAACTCCCTCCTCGTTACGACAACAACTCTGATAACATGTGCAAATTTTGTTTTTGTTTTTAGGAGTGTGTGCGCGTGTGTATAAAGGAAACATACACACTTGACTCTACGTCGCCACACGACAACCAACAAGACGCAACCACGATGATCACAACAAGAAGACTTAAGGCGCACAACAAGTAACTGCAAGCAATAAAAGACATACTGGGTTATGTACCGTACGGACACAGATGGAAGAATCCATAGTAGTAGATTTTGCTATTTCTGCACAGGAAAGCAAGGCGTTTAATCTTAGTTCTCTGCTCTGGAGAGAGAGAAGGTCAGATAGGCTCCTGGCCGACTGCTCAGGCAGAAACTAGTAATCTCTGTCAAGTGTGTCGCAAGAGTGGAAACCCTGCCTTTAAAGGGCCCGAGACTCTTGATACGGCATTGGATTCTTTACACAGAAAATAATCACACACCCACCCTTACATACTGGGCTACGTGGAGGTGTCTACATCCCGCCCGACACAATCCAGACCAAACTAAAAACACTAGTTCAACAAATAACAAGGATGATCATTGGGCGAAGAAGGGCTATGAATCAACACATATTATAAAAATTCCATGGTGCAAGAAGATTGAATCATGAAATTTCATCATAAAATGACATAAGTGCGAGCAAAATGAAAACAAATTTGTTTAAATCAAGAAGCAAGGCTAGTCATCTAAATTACTTCAAGGCGCGGAATTAATCATTCAATAGATTTAATGTAGCTGACATTTCTAGATGAAGTGACTACACTTATACCCGTCGTACCTAACATGGCACCAATTAAAGTAATACACTATGATTAATTAACCCATTAAGCTATAAAAAGAAACCAAAGGGGCAATAGGAATTACCTAGAGGAAAGCAAGAAACACTAGGACATAACTACAATTTTGAATTGTTGTAAACTCCTTAAATACGACTAGCTTCTTGTTATGATCAAGCTTATTTAAGTCAGGAATCACTTATCCCTGGTTCAACTCCAGAATAGTACAACTCCTATGCA
>ML784387.1:74198-84847 GCA_009831015.1 Picea engelmannii | reverse complement strand
TAGTTGACTGTTTATATATTCATTAATATTTTAGGGAGGTTGGGAGGTGCTCGGGAGGACTGTTGTCCTCAGAGGTTCAAGTGAGAGCTTGAACACAGGAAGTTGTAGCTTCCATCTGGTTGCAACCAGAGAAACCAGGGTGGCGGGGTGGTGCAAGGGAGAACAAGTGTTCTCTGTTATACAGGTTGGAACCTGTGTAACTGGAAGTTGGTGCTTCCATCCAGTTGGTGCTGGAACATTAAGAGAGTTGGTGCTTCCTTCTAGTGGGTGCTAGAGAAACCATAGAGTTGGTGCTCTCAAACAAGTTGCAACTTGTAAAACAGAGGTAGCAGCCTCACATTGAGTCAGTGCTCAATTATAGATGATGTACAGAACTTAAAAGACTGCCTAACATTTCGAAGAAGAAGAGGTTTTCTCCCTTTATGGGTTTCCTTGTGAAAAATCTGTCTCTGTGTATACCTTATGTGTGACTGATGCTCTTTACTTTTACTGTCCATATGCTGTATATTGTTGATGATCACTTGAAGAAATATTAATAATGTTTTAATAGACTTAAAATTGTTTAAGCTTAATTACAACTGATTCACCCCNCTCAATTGTCTTAGTAATTTCAACATATAATAGAGGAAAATTGATCCAAATGCGTGATGCTGTTATTGTTTGTGATTCTCTGTTTTTCTGTTTTCATAAATGAATGAATTTTGTTATGAATGGATGAAACTGTGAATGTTAGTATGAGTTTCAATTGTTTCTCTTCTATTGAGTGAGTGCAAGGTGTGCACACAGAACGCAAGGAGTGCATGATGGGATCTGTTTCACTTCCGAAGCTCAGAAGAGATACCATGAGACTTTCCCTTTGCAAGGAGTGCAAAGCGACTGCTACAAGGCGTGCACAGTCATCCACAAGAACCAAGTCTTGCGTAGGAATCTTTTGGAAGGAGTGCATAGATTTGGAATTCGACTAAGTGTCGAAGGGACTCCATAAGAGGCAAAGTCGCGAAACGCGAAATCCCGACTTGATCACAATCGTTGATCAAAGGAGAAGATCTGGACCGTTGATCTAGTGCCGTCGCGATTTCGGCTATCGAGAGAACAGAGGTAGGGAGACCCCCAAAGTCGTGAAACGCGAAATCCCGACATGATCACAACCGTTGATCAAAGAGAAGATCTGTACCATTGATCTAGCACCATCAGGGTTTCGACTATTGGGAGAACGAAGGGTAAGGAGACCCCCAAAATCACGAAATGAAAAATCGCGAATTGATCATAGCCGTTGATCAAAGGAAGAATCTGGGTCGTTGATCTAGTTCCATCGCAATTTCGGCTATCGGGAGAACAGAGGTAGGGAGACCCCCAGAGTCGCGAAACGCAAAATCACGAGGCACCTTTCATTCAAGGGCGTGGTCACCGCCCATGGTCACATTGAAGGAATATAGGGGAGGAGCTAGTACACGCTAAACTCCTGTCAGGGTTTCCAAGGTTGGGAGAATCAAGGTGATTCACATGCAAAGACCCGACACACGAAATCGCGAAACACCTTTTGGGTTAGGCTCGTGGTCACAACCAGTGGTCGCGTGAGAGAATCTTGCGCCTGGTGCTTGTTCGCACGACAAAGTTTTGTGAAAAGGACCTATGGACATTTCTTGAAGATTCCAGCGGGGAATCAAAGAGATGCTCCAACTCGAAGATTGAGAAGATCCAAAGACCGAGAGGTCAACATACCTTGCTGAGGTGGGGGAACTGCATCAAGTGGTATCAAAGGCAGATTTTCCTCAGTAGATTTCAAGCAAAGGAGATAAAGGAGGCGAAATAAATCAAAGCCACACTCTGTGTGTGAGAGACAGTCGACATAATGCCACCGAGGAGACAAGTGGAACAACCTTTAGCCAATCGGGTTGTAGAAAGGGAAATGCGAGAACATTGTGCAAGGCTAGAGGCGATGGAGGCAACGCAGAGAAGAGCACCTGATGCTGGAGACATCAACGATGCAAAAAGAAAAGAAGTAGAAGTCGAAGAAGCTGTAGGAGAGAATGTTGCCGAAGAACGCTTGCTGAGAGCAGTTGTCAGATTGGGAGCTAGAGCCAAAATAAAGGTCCCAATGTATGAAGGTAATTTGTATGCTGAAGAGCTGCTGGATTTTATAAGATCCATGGATAAATATTTTGACTATGAAGACATCGATGAGGAGAAGAGGGTGAGACATGTTGTCACCAGACTCAAGGAACATGCAACACTGTGGTGGGATGAACTGCAGGCTGAGAGGAGAAGCAAGGCAAAACAAAAGATAAAGAATTGGGACAGAATGGTAGCCAAGCTGAAGGCTAAATTCATGCCCAAAGATTACTAGATCAATCTATTTAGGAAATTGAAAAACCTGAGACAGAAGGGTATGGCAGTTAAATAGTACACAGAGAAGTTCTACAAGCTGAACATCAGAACTGGACAAAGAGAGAAAGATGAAGAAAAAGTTTCCAGGTATATAAATGGCCAGAGGTATGAAATCCAGGATGAGATCAACATGATGTCAATAAGGAATGTGGAGGATGATTATCAGTTCACACTGAAGGCAGAGGAGAAGTTGGCCAGAAAACAAAGCCAGCGAGGTAGAGGTAGAAGCCTAGTCCCAAACAAAGGCAAGGGAGTTTCCCATGACAAGGAAAAAAAATCCAAAGATGAGACTGAAAAACCACATAGTCACTCGGAAAGAGGAGGAAGTTCCCGAGGAAGACAAGATGGTGGAAGAAGTTCTTCCAGAGGAAGAGGAAGAAGAAGAGGAGGAGAAGTGAGATGTTACACCTGTGGAAAGGCATGACATAAGTCTTGGGAATGTCCTGAGAGAAAGAAAGAAGGATAAGGTGAAGCTCACATTTCAGAAGCACATAGAAGAAATGTTGAAGCATAATGAACAGAGGATGGAACATCTTTGATGTTGAGAAAAGTTCTCTTAAAACCGGAGGCATAAGTTGAAAAACCGGTGCAGAGGAATAGTCTCTTCAGGATAGCTTGCAAGACTAAGGGTAGAGTTTGGAAGGTGATAATTGACAGTGGGAGTACTGACAACTTAGTATCCAAAGAGATGGTGGAGAAATTGGATCTGGAGACACTGCACACCCGAAACCATACAAAGTCTCATGGTTGCAGAAAGGACACCAGGTAATGGTTACTAAACAATGTCTTGTTGAATTTAAGATAGGAGGATATAGAGATGAAATTCTATGTGATGCAATTACCATGGATGTATGCCATATTTTGTTGGTAATACCATGGCAGTTTGACAAGAATGTCATTCATGATGGGAGGAAGAATACATACACCTTGGAGAAGAATGGTAGGACACACATGTTGCCGCCAATAGAGGAGAAGAAAGTGAGAGAAGAAGCCAACACAAGCATACTTCTCATGATCGGGAAGGGACTCCTAAAAGAAGTCAAGAAAGGACAGGAGATGCAGTTTTCTTTGGTGAGGAAACCTAGAGTTGTCCTTACAAGTACTTCGATGGATGATTTTCTTGAAGAAATTTGGGAATTGCTGGATAATTTTGTCGACATAGTGGTGGATGAGTTGCCTAACTCATTGCCACCCATCAGAAGTATCATCCATCATATTGATTTGATACCAGGAGAAAGTATGCCAAACAAAGCAGCGTACAGACTGACACCTCGAGAGAATGAGGAGGTAAAGAATCAAGTCTAAGAGTTGTTAGACAAGGGGTTGGTCAAAGAGAGCTTCAGTCCATGTGCAGTACCAACTGTGTTGAGCCCAAAGAAGGATGGATGATGGAGAATTTGTACAGACTCAATAGCCATTAACAAAATCACCATCAAGTATAGATTTACTTTGCCAATAATGGATGATTTAATGGACTGTCTAAGTGGAACAAACTTCTTTTCTAAGATAGATTTGAAAAGCGGATATCACCAGATAAGAATGAGAGAAGGTCATGAATGGAAGACAACCTTTAAGACAAATGAAGGTTTGTATGAATGGCTTATTATTCCATTTGGCTTAACAAATTCCCTGCGTACTTTTATGAGGTTGATGAACGAAATACTAAAAGATTTCATTGGCAAGTTTGTGGTTGTATATTTGGATGATATACTGATCTTTAGCAAGACTAAAGAGGAGAATTTGAGACACCTAACACTAGTGATGAGGAGACTACAACAGGAGAAGCTGCTGATAAATCTGAAGAAGTCCTCTTTTATGAAGACATAACTCATTTACTTGGGTTTTGTGATCTCTTCAAATGAACTGAAGATGGATCCAGAGAAGGTGAAAGCAATCAAAGAATGACCATCACCAAGAAACATGTTTGAGGTAAGAAGCTTCCATGGATTAGCAAGTTTCTATAGGAAGTTCATCAGAGATTTCAGTGGAATTTGTGCACCAATGATGGATACAGTGAAGAAGAAGCACAAGTCTTTTAAATGGACAGAGGAGGCAAAGAGGAGCTTCAATATACTGAAGGAGAAGATAACAAAATGACCAATTATGGTCTTGCCAAATTTTGAAAAGACATTTCAGGTGAGATGCGATGCAAGTGGAGTTGAAATTGGAGAAGTTTTGAGCTAGGATAATAGACTGGTTGCCTATTTCAGTGAGAAGCTGAATGAGACTAAGAGAAAATACTCCACATATGATAAGGAATTTTATGCCATAATTCAAGCCTTGAAGAAATGGAGACATTACCTTGTCCCACAAGAATTTTTCTTGTATAGCGATAACGAAGCTTTACAATTCATAACCAGACATGAAAAATTGAATCAGAAGCATGCAAAGTGGATTGAGTTTATGAAGAATTTTACTTTCGTCATAAAACATTTTGCTGGGAATGTTAACAAAGTTGTTGATGCATTGAGTAGGAGATGTTTGATTCTGCAGGAATTTCAGGTGAAGACCTTGGGGTTTGAACACCTTAAGGAAATGTATAGTGATGATCCATATTTCAAGGAGGCATATGAAGCATGCACGAATCCCGTGCTGAGAGATAGGAGCCAGTGGGTAGAGTATATGATTCAAGAGGGATTTCTTTTCAAGGGAAATCAATTATGCATACCAAAATGTTCAATGAGGGACAACCTTTTGAAGGAGAAGCATAATGGAGGATTGGCTGGACATTTTGGCCATGATAAAGCATTCACACAATTGAGTAGTTCATACTATTGGCCAGGTATGAGGATATAAGTGATGAAATTTGTGAATAAATGTAGAATCTGCCAGCATGCAAAAGGTAAACGACAGAATAGTGGATTGTATCAACCATTGCCAATACCAGAGAGGCCTTGGGATGCGATAAGCATGGATTTTGTGTTAGGACTACCAAGAACACAAAGAGGATGTGATTCCATATTTGTGGTGGTGGATAGATGTTCAAAGATGGCACACTTTATCCCATGCCAAAAGACCAGTGATGCAACACATGTTGCAAATCTATTTTTCAAGGAACTTGTGAGACTTCACGACCTACCCAGAAGCATCGTCTCGGACAGAGACACAAAATTTGTTGGTCATTTTTGGAGAACACCGTGGAAGAAGTTGGGGACGGATTTGTCCTTCAACTTAGCTTATATCCTCATACAGATGGATAGATTGAGGTGGTAAACAAAAGTTTGGGAAACTTGTTGAGGAGTCTGGTCACTGAGCATCATAACTAGTGGGATCAGATTCCTCCACAAGCATAATTTGTATACAACGACTCGCCAAACAGAAGCACTGGAAAAATCCCATTCCAGTTATTGTATGGAATGCAACCCCGGGGAGTATCCGAGTTGAGAGACTTGGGACAGAGTGAGATCAGAAGCACTGGAGCAGAATATTTTGCTGCTGAAATGCAGAAGCTCCATAGCCAGATCAGAGGACAATTACAGAACTCTAGCCAAGAGTACAAGCACATAGTTGATAAACATCACAAAGAACTTCAATTTGAGGTGGGAGATTAGGTTTTGGCACATCCTAGGAAAGAAAGGTTCCTTAGGGGGACGTATAACAATTTAAAAATGAAGAAGATAGGACCATGTAAGATATTGAGGAAGTTTGATGCAAACGCCTATGAGATTGAGCTGCCAGATGATGTGGGCATATCACCCATATTCAACATTTCAGACCTGTATCCTTACAGGAAAGATGACACAAAGGGATCAAAAGATCAAGATAAGATTCAGTGGGAGAAACAAATTCCTATAGCAGAAAAACCACAGATGGATAAGATCGTTGATCAGAGAATTGGCAAAAAGACCAGGAGGAAGACTTATTTTGAATATATGATCAAATGGAAAGGACACCCAATAGAAGATGCCAATTGGGAGAATAAAGCTGATATCTAGAAGCATGGAAAGTCTGTGCAGGAGCTCATGGATAGGAGTCCATGAATTTTTGTCTAGGGGGAGTATCATGCAGGAGCATCGTCAACGTCGTCAGCGAGCACACGTGGTAGGAAAGCTCAACACTCAGGAATCATTTCAGAATCTAAAACGTTGGGAGTTACTGTGAATCCTTTGGGGAGATGATGAAGAACAAAACAAGATCAAGCGCTTAGAGGTGAAATGATAATGAGTGATCAGGGAGTTTCACTCCGAGTCTTGAATGTAACTGAACTTAGGTGGCAGTTAGGTTTTCATTTTGAGTAGACGAGTAGTCGAGGGGAACCCTAAGGACCCTATGAGATAAATAGAGGTTTTGTACGCCCAAATAAGGCTGTTACGAGTTAGTATGAGTTTTATTTGTTGTTTGAGAATAGATGTAGCCATTTTTATTTTCTAAATGAATATAACAGATGAAAATTGATTCAAATGCGTGATGTTGTTAATGTTTGTGATTATCTGTTATTGTGTTTTAATAAATGAATGAATTTCATTATGAATGGATGAAACTGTGAATGTTAGTATGAGTTTCAATTGTTTCTCTTCTGTTGAGTGAGTGCAAGGTGTGCACAAAGAACGCAAGGAGTGCGTGACATGATCTGTTTCGATTCTGAAGCTCAGAAGAGATAGCACGAGACTTTCCCTTTGCAAGGAGTGCAAAGCGACTGCTACAAGGCGTGCACAGTCATCCGCAAGAACCAAGTCTTGCGTAGGAATCTGCTACAAGGAGTGCATAGATTTGGAATCCAACTAAGTGTTAAAGGGACTCCATAAGAGGCAAAGTCGCGAAACGTGAAATCCTGACTTGATCACAGCCATTGATCAAAGGAGAAGATATGGACCGTTGATCTAGCTCCATTGCGGTTTCAACTATCGGGAGAACGGAGGTAGGGAGACCCCCAAAGTCACGAAACACGAAATCCCAACATGATCACAGCCGTTGATCGAAGAGAAGATCTGAACTGTTGATCTAGCACCATCGCGGTTTCGACTATCGAGAGAACGGAGGTAAGGAGACCCCCAAAGTCACGAAACGTGAAATCGCGACTTGATCACAACCGTTGATCAAAGGAAGAATCTGGGCCATTGATCTAGTTCCATCACGATTTCATCTATCGGGGGAACGGAGGTAGGGAGACCCCTAGAGTCGCGAAACGCGAAATTGCGAGGAACCTTTCATTCAAGCGCGTGGTCATCGCCTGTGGTCACATTGAAGGAAGATAGGGGAGGATCTAGTACATGCTAAAATCATGTCGGGGTTTCAGAGGTTGGGAGAATCGAGGTGATTCACATGCAAAGACCCGACATGCGAAATCACGAAACACCTTTTGGGTTAGGCTCGTGGTCACAACCAGTGGTCGTGTGAGAGAAGCTTGCGTCTGGTGCTTGTTCGCACGATGAAGTTTCGTGAAAAGGACCTATGGACATTTCTTGAAGATTCCAGCGGGGAATCGAAGAGCTGCTCCAGCTTGAAGATTGAGAAGATCCAGAGACCAGGACAACAACAAAGCCTGCTGAGGTGGGGGCACTGCATCAGGATTCCATAATGAGGGTGATGTCATGCTCTAGAAGGGTGCAAGGGTCTCCAAAGGCCACGCCTCATCATCAAAAGGTGCAAAGCATGTTGAAAATTCACACCTCCTCATCAAAATGTCACATCTCATCATCAAAGAACCATAACTCATCATCAAAATGGATGTCCTAGTGGTAGGTCAACCCCATCATCATCAAATCATCACAACGCATGATGCCATTATCAATATGGTCAACTTCCAAGGTAAAAAGGTTAGCATCCAAGTTGAAATTAGAGCCTTGTTGAAGACCTCAACAAACCCTTTGAAATATCAAGAATTTCAATAGGTACCACTTTCTTTTTGATATCCTTTGTTATTAGTTTAGCTTGCTTGCAATTTTTTTTTTATGTATTCCCCTATGGTCCCTCTCAATCAATTATTCTTCAATCTTGAAGGATTGTCCAAAACAAAAGAAAACCTCTGAGTTCCTAAGTTAAATGGAAAGGGGTCGAGACTTAATAATTTTTGTAAAATAATGCAAAAAACACAGGAAAACTTGTTTTCCCCAATCCTGATGGACGATTTCCACGGATTATCGATAATACATCAGGCGTCGAAAAGGGTTTTTACACAAATTTGGAAACAAACGAGAGATTTCACCCATCATCGATGAACATCGGTAATCGATGATGGTCGACAACTCTCAGATTTCACCCATCATCGATGAACATCGGTAATCGATGATGGTCGATCAAGCCTACAAAATAGAAGAGAATCTCAGTGGTCCGATGCAAGCTCTTGATTAATCATGCTCGTTAGTAGATAAAACATGATTCACTTTATTTTGATGAAGCCAAGGATCCATGTCATGGGGTGGACATGAGTTTCGCACCGCCACATCACTCACCATGTGGAATTTCGTATCGGCCACATCACCCAATATGTCTTTCCTCTGCCACATTAGACTGCCATGTCACATGCCACATCAGACCTATATGATCTTCTCGATTTTATCAGGCATCGGGAGATTCTGTGTGGTTATGAGAGACACAAACATTTCACTTTCGTTGATTCCGATGAGTTCATCAACCATCGTCGAATTCAGTTTCACATTTCAAACAATAAGAGGCAAGTCCTTCTATCGATCATCGATGTTTTGTCGACATTGACCGTTCTCATTTAAAAAGGATCCCATGCGCATGTATCTATTCTCACCAATGGCCGATCTCCATGAAGACCACTTCAAATACGATTCGTTCATCCCACAATTACTTTTAATCATGGTCGTTGAAAGTTTTAAAGGCGATATTGGCCTTTCACAATTTCCACGCCTATGAGTCATCCCCACACATGGCTATGTCACCATGCCCTGACCAGTCAAACCTTGCCATGTTAGCCTCAATACTTTCATATAAAATTTTAGACAACATGTCATATGCCACATCATGGTACAGGCCCATGTGTCTCAATATGTCACCATCCAAAAAAGACATTGTGTGCCAATGAAAAATGTAGCTTTTATATACAAATTCATCGAGATCGATGGTGAACATTGAAAGAAAAACTGGTTCAAAAGGGTCGATGGTCTCAAACCTTTGATCCCTGATTGGGAAAATTACTAAGTGCCAAAACACCCGTCTTTTGAATTCACCGATGAACTAAGAAACGAGCGTTCGCGCCATCATACAACATAAAGAGTTAATTCCAAGCGTGGAACGTAGGTGGGTGAATTCAAACCTGAAGATTTGTTAAATCTTGTTGTACCTTGGCGTTTAATGGTTAGATTTAACTGATAGGAAACTAAAATATATGTGCATGAATGATTTCATTTTGGTATTCTTGCTATCGATTGTGTAAAGAGAGCCTGCACAATGAAAAACATCCCGAGTTCAAGAGATGTGTGTGTTACGACTGTATTTCTCCTAACTCGGGGGGCCTTGTGTTTCAGAACTGGTAAGTCTAAATATTAATCTCTCTCATTGTTACTAGGTACGCATTCAAGGTGAATAATTGTTGTGATTCTCCGGAAGTGTGAATGAATTATGGTCTAATTGTTGTTCGTTTCTTTTGCAAAAAATGCCACCGCGAATAATTGCCACTTGATAGTCTCTGAAAACACCCAAGAGGAAAGGCGCTCATCTAGGTGAAGCATCGAACCCGACACCCATTGAAGGAACGAAATATACACCCAAAGTAGAGGCTGTAATTCGAGTTCCGTTGAAGAAGGTCTTCAACTAACCACCATTATACAAGGATATCGAACCAAGCACCGGGTCCAAATTACCGCTACCCTCTTGGAATGACTTATTTAATAAATTCAAGCAATCAAACTACCTAGAGAAACCTCACAGTAACCCAGAAATTAGAGCCATAGACGACCAAGTTTTCCTAAACATCGGTCGTTTTCTATTACACATGGTGGTTGCTAGGTCCCCTATTTTTCCCTGTGTAGAAGCTTTAGAGTGGATCATTAGTCACACAGATGCATTAAAATGCTTAATCAATAATGAATAAGGGCAATGTGTGGGTATTTTCTTACCAACCAAGATTAATAAATATTACAAACTCCGGGAGCCAAAATTTAGATTGAATAATGACTTTGTGGTAGACTTTCATGTGAATCAACAAAGTTATCGACTTAATGAGAACTGTGACCTCAAAACGAGAAATCTGGCCCAACAAACCCATATTTTTGCAAAAACAACATGAAAATCAACCCCCAAATTGAAAAGTGGTGCTACGGGTAGCACCATTTTTTCAAACGGGGTCAAAATTA
>ML784387.1:24851-67463 GCA_009831015.1 Picea engelmannii | reverse complement strand
GGGAGGAATCAATGGTCCAACATCCTGAAAGGGCCCGAGAGGCCTGTGCTGCCTCTGCGAAAACAATCAGGAACCAACCCTATGAGAGGTGACGAATTTGTGGAGGTGAGGTTTGTGCCGAACCCCAAGTAGAGGCCACCTAGACTTTAAGTGTTTTCTCACTAAAATGCCGCCCATAAACCTTACCCACCACTGATTTATCCACCAATTCCACCACTTCTTCCATAGAGTGGTCTTTTCCCAGGATGAGATTCGAGGAGTTTGAGACGACCCCGATGCACTTGTTTTGCTTTCGGCACCTGTTAATGGTGAGAGGGTCCAATCCCTCAGATGAACCGAGAAGTTCTAAAGCCCCACTTCCTCCGTCGCCAATGAAATCCCACCCATTCAGGTTTGATGGTGGAAGATAAGTGCCAATAAACCTTGCAAGCAAGCCTCCAATAACAAATTCAGAGAGAAGTCTGGAGCCTGCGTTGGGGTAAAAACTGGAACCCAGGAAGTGAGGATCTGGGCTGTGTGCACCAAGAGGGTGCGAAGCCGCTTCAACCTCTGCCAAGAGAGGACCCCCACAGGTAGGAGAGAAAAGAGGGAGCTCAGGGAGAAATATGGGGAAAGAGGAAACCAGGGAGTCCCAGGGGAGATTAGTCATAGGAGACGAGCTCACAAGAAGAAAAGAGAAAGAAACCCCCACGCTAGACAAAGAACCCACCAATCCTAGAGAATCCAACAAAGACGTAGCCTGAAACCCCTGGGAAGTAGTCGCAAAAGAGTGGCCACTTGGGGGAAGTTGCAGAGAAGAAGGATCGAGGGCCGAAAAAGACGCCGGTGTCTACGACAGTGGGAGAAAGGGTTCCGAGGCACCTGTAGGCTCCCCCCAAAAGGATGCCACCTCAGTCATCGACATGTGTCTGGTGGAAGCGGGAGTTGGGCTGCTACTTGTCGGGAACCAAGGTAGGGATTTGGTAGGATCCAATGAGTAGTTCACAACCTCATCGTAGGTCGCTAGGAGCCCGTGGGGTAGTTGTCAATAGAGGAGATAGTAACGACACCCAACCACTAATAAAAAATGGGCTCTGGTTGACCATAGAGGGGCTGCACTGGCTAGGTAGGGTAAAGAGTGTACACTTGTGGTAGTGAGAAACCGCAGAGACCCATTTTTCAAATTTGATCAATTGTTGTGATTCATCCTCTTTTTTTAATATAATTTTTTTTTTTTTTAATTTCAATTCTTTTATTTTTTCTTACCTTTTAATTTATCAAAAAAAATTAAATTATAATTTTTTCTATATATTCAAAAATAGAGTTATTTAACTACAATTATTTTGTATGTATTGAAGTAAAGGTAAACAATGTGTTAAAAATAATGTTTTCCACTATATTTTAAAAATCAGGAACCATAAATTAGTTAAGAAGACACAATTATATGAAAAATCTTAATTTAAAAAAAGGAAATGGTAGAAAATATTTTTAAGATTGAAAGAAGCATGGAAAAATCACTAAGAACACCGTTGGTAAAAAAAAATTAAAACAAAATTGAAACATTTGAAAATAGATGCAAAAATAAACATTGAAAAAAAAATGTGGAAACATTATGGATCAAAAAATTTAAAATGTCCAAAAACCATCTAAAAAGGGGAGGGGGGGGTGCTACCAGTAGCACCCTTTTTTAAAAACAGGGTAAAAAATTGGACCCCCAGAAAAATGAGTTCTTGTTAAGTTGGTAACTATGTTAATCATGATGTAAGCAAACTGGTGGCATCTTGGTGGAAAGAGGATAAGAAGTTCATCAACCGGAATTTGGGATGGAATGGATTGAAAAATTTGAGAGAACCCTACATGTATCTAATGGACCATGGTCTTACTTTATAAGTTGTATGGTGAAAAGGATTGTTGTAGGGTCACAGATGCATGGATGCTTGGATGCCCTTAGCTTACAATGTGGCAATGTCAGGAGGCATTTTCAATTGGGGTGCTATTATATCTAAGCAACTTAGCACTAGAATAGATCAAGATCAAAATCCTAAACCAAGAGAGGTACCTTCATTCTTCTACATGGCCTCTTACCTTTTGGATGTGGTATGTGTAAGAAATTTGTTTTCAGAAATGAATTTGTGTTGGAATGTGTCTAAAATTCTTGTGCACATGTACTTTAGTATTTTATGGGAGAATAGATACAAGAAGCCATATGCCATGATATATGAATTATTCTTAGCCAAACTATATTTCATTAATTTTCGCCAATAATGTCCAAGGATTTCCAAACAAGCCAAGAAGATCACCTCCCTTATCGACAACTGGTATTTGGAAGAAAAATGCACCTACGCCATAATTTTTGGATCTAATGGGGCCCTACACGTATTGTCATCTTATGTACCAGAAATATTGGCCCTAGGGGAAATCTATTACCAAACCATCCTACAAGGGTTCAATGCATCCCTGGTCAAAGATAAAAATAAGGTGTTTATCCCTTACAAATTTCAGTTGGGATATTAATTTGTCAAGGATACCACAAAAGAAAAACAAGAAGTTCCAAGCCACTTGGAATATGGGTTCGGGATTGGGAGATACCGAAAGCATGATCTGATAGGATTAGTGGTAAAATATGTTGAACAAGTAAGGGTATATTGGCCCTATGCTCATGACAACTTCGAAGATAAGGTATTTACAGAAAATGCCCACAGTTGGGATGAGGTCATCCAAAGAAAATCCCAGCCTGACCTTATTGTATTTAAATATCTGTCTATGGATGAACATGTAGAGCTCATCAATTAAACTGTTGAGGTTTCTATATGAGAACATGTAGTTGAGAGAGAGAATGAGGAATCTAGAAGATATGAAGAATCAAGACTTAAGGCAGAGGCCGAATGAGCATCTTACGAGGTAGAGCAGAATGAGGTAGTACAAGAGCCGGAGAAACAAATAAAATCCGAAGAAGAGATTAAAAAGAAAGAGGCAGAGCAGACCCCTCAAGGGAAATTAACACAAGGAGAGATCAACAAACAACCATAACATGATATAGAGAAGGTACAAGGAGGTCAAACAGAGTCAGTGGTATCAACTGATGCATTGAAGGAGGTTCCTATCATAGGGATCCATGCACATACCAATGTGGACCTTACTATGTTGAATGATGATGATGATTATATAGACACAATGAAGGTACCAATTATGGATGAGTCCAATCCAGAACAAGGAAGCTCACTTTCGGTCGAGCTGCAACCAAAGGGAACATCCTTAGATACACATGTAGTTGATAAATTCCTAGCAAGAGAAAGTTGAAACATAAGGAGAACATGAAAAACAAGAAGAAAAGACTACAAGTGATGGTGGAAAAACATAGGAACAAACCACCACTCCAACAAATGAAGAGACAATTGTCGATCCTCTACCACCTCTTTGTCCAAGGATAGAAAACAACATGCAATTTCAACAGAAAATAGATCAGAGTATACATCAATTCCTGAGCAAATCACTAATATATCTATAGAAGTAGGAGCTAAGCAGACTAGTAAGGAAAACCAGTCCCCTGAAGAGCCACACACTAAGGCGATGACATATAAGGAGGTATAGGAGTTGGGAGGTTAGATATTAATAATAGAAAAAGGAAAAACCCCTATATTGGAACACTTTCATACCCCAGGGAGCATGGGAAATATGTTGGCATGGGGTGACCAACTAATACTGGATCCATTAGACGAAGTTGCTAACATTGAGGTCATAACATGTGACAAGAGGCAATTGCTGGCAAGGACACAAAGGAAAATAAAGCTAACTTTAGAAAACACTGTGGTTTTACCCATTGAGGAAACCTTGTTGGATGCAAAAAAGGCTAAATTTAGTAAACTGTTAGGGGAAGGGATGGCCATATCTCATGCCACCATTGATAGAGCCAAATAAAATGAGAGAGAGGATTTTTCCGTCAGGAAAGAATTAGAATATCTCAGACATCAAGCATATTATTACAAGGACACCATATAGGAAATGATGATCCTAAAGTAGATTTCTTAGAGGAGCATGACAGATGCAAGTTGGTTCGAGATTCCTTTATGGAAAAATTCATAAGCTATCAAGAAGAAACCATGTTGTGCGTTGTATCACATAATGAGATGCTAAAGTGGGATGAAAGAGCACACATAACCTTGAACCAAATTGAGTACATTAGAGAAATTCATAAAGGTCGAGGAGAAGAAGAGCACTGTATCAAAATCCTCACTAATGACAACATGGACATGATATAGATGTCAAGGGAATATTGGATTCAAGTTGTTGTTGAACCAAAGAAAAGGATTAAAAAAATATGGGAGGAATGCCTCCGGAATTGGAGGAAAATCGATGAGGTAATAACCGAAATCATATTCCCCAAGTTCAGGTCACTAGAATATTTTCAAGACGTCAGTGATATAATGAAGTAGCACATAGAAAACAACCAGATATATGATTTATAATTTCACAAGATGACCACCTTGACATGAGGACAAGTTAAAATATTTATGGGAGACACAATCAAGACAACTTCCATCTTGGAGCATGTGTCTTCCAAGGTAGGTAAGTATGTACAACACACCAGGTATACGAGGGAAGTACTCAACACACATATGGATCAACATTGCTTCCCTTACATGCACACATGTGAGGACCTCTTCTCCTAGTGGGTCGATTATGAAAAAATGCATCCACTGCATGAGTCATTTCATGCATGAGGAATAGCTGGGAGAAAACACATTGATGAGACCACATTTCTTTCTGTATTTTCTTAAAATAACATTAGTACTATTTTTAGACAATTTAAATTTTGATAAATAAGAGAATCGACCATGCACTAAAGGTAAATGGTTTTTGTAAGATTTTTTTTTGGGTTAAGACAAGAGGAAATTATTTTCCAAAGTTAATTTAGAAGCTCGGAAGGAGCCAAGGCATTTTACAAAATCCGTGCATGCGATCTTATAAGTGGATTGTTCTGCAATTTGATTGAAAGCTACACGCGTCTAGTAAGATTTTAATTGTTTTCAGTTATCTCGATTGATTAAGAAATTTCTAGCTGACGTTTGGTGAAATATAATGTTATTTGATAATTAGTTATTTGTGTTATGTAAACTTAGAAAAGTACATAACTATTTATTGCTTCTCTTTCCTCATATATTTATGCGTGCATGTTATTTAATTATGTTCTTAAGTATATCTAGTAACTGATAAATTCCATTTGGTATTAGTGCTAAAGGAATTTTGTTTAAGATATTACTTACTCACCACTGCTAAGGGTTATCCTAGGTACAAATTTCCCCAACAAATCTCTTTCTTTTATCTTTCATTTTCCCCTTCGTAATATAAAAGAAAACACAATAAATAAAAAAAGAGAAAAGATAATCAAGTAGTTCAAGGAACACATTTGAAACAAGAAAAATCATTAAATCCCATCGAACGATTGTCAGGCCATTAATCTGGAGGATCACACTAATTCCAAATGGGGAAGAGTCTAATTGGGCCTCATCCTCAGGTGTTATCCATATTGTTGACTCAAAGGGAATCCGATCCCCTCAACAAAATTGGCGCTAAAAGGAGGGCCTGATGCATGGAAAGCCTTACAAAAAACCCACACAAAGTAAGTCCACATACTGAAGATAATCTTACTTCCAGTAAATCACCTCGGGATGAGGAAAGTACCGATTCTCATCCTGAAATCCCATATGCAATATTTCACAAGGAAGTTAACGCATTTAGGCGAATCACCAGAGCATACACTAGGAAGATAGGATCCTTACCCTTAACTCCATTTCTTCCTTGAAGAATAAGAACTGTAAGACCTATCATATCCACATCAAAACATACCTTTGTATATACGGTCGAAGACTTAGTGGAATTTTCCTTAATCAAAATAGAACAACCTTTTATATTAATTCGAAACACACCAACAAATACTCCACCTACAAGTACTTATTATGAACTTGAAGAAGACCCAGAGTAAGAAGAAGAACGATCTGATTTAGAAGCTTCAAACTACACATAAGATCACATGGGTGACAATAATGAAGATAACCATGAAGGGAATAACTAACCTTGGTTGGCCAGAGATACCTTGGCCTTACTCAATCGTTTACATAACCTACCAAGGCATTTAGAGAAACTACCACCCAAGTTTGATCCTAAAACATCCGAGTTTCCAGAAGATCATATTAAGAAATTTATATTGGCTATATGGTTAATGAATGTACAACATGAGGATGTACTTTGTCAACTTTTCCCTTACATATTTGAAAACTCAACTTCCACTTGGTATTTCAACCTCCCTATTGGTTCCATAACTAGTTGGACCAAATTCTAAAAGGACTTCTTAGACAAGCTTGCAGACGAAACTGCAACTGGGGCTCTAATGGTTGAACTGTTTGTTGCTACTATGGGTCAGAGAGACAAAGTTAGGGATTTTAACCAACATTTTACTAGGATCCCGAACAAGTTCCAACAAGACGCAAAACCTACCCAAGAGTTATAAATTCAAGTTTATGCAAATGCTCTACCAACTTCAATTTCCATGTTTATTTAAGAGGAGATGACAAACACAGCCTAGCAAAAAAATTTGAGGAAGGAAAGACCATTGAATTTAAAATTAAAGGGTGCAAAGAAAGACAAATTTCCCTGGGTAAGAAAGAAACAAAACAAACCCAAAGGGGACTTTTGTTTAACATGACGCAAGGGAAACACGTTGATCAAAACAATAAAAAAGATGGAACTGAAATGGAAAGTTTACAAAGAATGATCAAGAAGATTTCAAATGAGATTATAGACACGAAAAGAAATGCAAGAGAAGGTACATCCAACCTAGGGCCTTATAGACCCTTTTTCAAGAGACCTCTTCCTTTCAAATCCATAGAACCTCCTCCGGTTAATTTGAATATTGATTTAAGAGATGTGGCGTTACATTCCTTTTGTAGTTATCATCAGGAAAATCACTCTGAAAAGAATTGCCCTCAATGGATAAATGTCATGAATTTGATGACAAATTGTTTCTTAGATGGATGTGCTTTAAATGATCAGACGAATGACCCTTCATCTAACTCTACAGATGAAGAATACAATAAACAACCAGAAGAAACAACTATGGTATTATGGGATGTAAATAATATGATGCCTGAAGTTAACCTCATTGAATAGAATCTTTGGTTGTGCAAACAAGGAGAAAATGTTATGTCTCTCAAACTCAATCAGTCATAGCTCAGGCTCCCAAGAAGCCTCATAACTCAACTCCCTTAACCAAACCTATCCTTGTACTCAATTCTATTCCTAAATTTGTAGCACAAGAGTCAACAAAATTAGGGTATAATGTAGTAGATGATCTAAGGAAAATGAAATCCACAATTTTTGTTATGGATCTCTACAGTATCCCTTAGTAGAAAAGCCTCTTACTCCAAGTGTTAAAGGAAGAAGACAACCAAAAAGTCAACCCAAATCAAAATATAAACATGATAACTTCAGGAGAAACCAAGAAGTCAACAGTTAATTCAACATCCATATATAATAAATCTAAGTTGTCCATTCCCCCTTTCTTATTGAAATTTGAAATATTTAATAAGAATCGTCACAATTATTTAGTGGACTCAGGGGCATCATCAAATGTTATGACTTATTTTGTTTGCAAAAAGTTGAATTCAAATCTCACTAAAAGTGAAACATATATTATACAACTGGACGAATCAAAGGTGAAAATCATTGGGGAATTAAAATATGTCATGATTAGGATTGCTTCCAACCCCAAGATTCACTAGGCTATTGATGTTGTTGTTGTGGACATCTCTGAAGCATATGGGATGCTACTTAGTCATGACTAGTCACACAAACTCCAAGGGTATTTTGCTTATGACTGGTCCCACCTATGGTTACATTGGAATGGGCAACCCAACAAGATAAGAATCGACCAAGAAAAATGATTAAAGCACACTATCATTGATTTAGAGGCTCCAAATGAACCATCTTCATTTGAGTTTCCCATCCTAGGAAACTATTCTTGTGACTCATATTTCATAAACTTTTTAGCATGTGTATCTGAAATTCCATTCACACATAAATTAGAGTTGTTGTTGCAAGAAAATTTGACAATAACAGAAAACTCCAACAACTTAGATCGATCCTTCACAGTTGATACATTAGAAAATGAAACTGAAAACTCAATCATAGACACCAAGAAAAGACTGCCTCATGTTCCATATGAAATCTGGACTCTCTTTTTCATAGGAAATCTGGATTTTCTTTTTTTATGGATATAAATCACAAGAGGGAATTGAGGCCAAGTGTATTTTCATTGACCCAATCAGTAAGCACAACTTTTTATCATGTAGGCTTGAATTTGAATGTACTAATAACACAACTGAGTATGAGTCTTTGGTCCAAGGTATTAAAAAATCCATTGATTTAAACACCAAATAAATTGTTGTCTCCAGGGATTCAGAGATAATTGTTAGACAAGTCAAGAATACCATACACTGTAACTCACCACATCTTAGGAACTATCAACAAGAAGTACATAGGATGGTGGATATTTTTCTAGCATTTAATATCATTGCCGTCCCCCGGTCCAAGAACCTACTTGTTGACTCCCTTGCTACAACCGCCTCAAGGTTGTCTCCCCTTGAAGACTATGAGGCTTCTAGGTTCACTATAGAGCTGTTGTACAAACCATCGGTCCCTGACAACATCGCCAATTGGAGAGTATTTGAGGGAGATGAGTAGATCATAGCCTTTTTAAGAAATGAAGACAAATTTAAAGACTCGACCATTGATGATGAAGAGTTTCAAGAAATTATTATTGAACAAAGACAAAGAGTCGGAAGACAAGAAAGACAACATTGTTGAAAAGCATAAGCTTCACACAATGCCTAAAGGAGTAGTCAACTTAGAAAAATTGTTTGATCTACGAGAGAAATTCAAAAATCCTAAAAATGTGAAAACTGACAGTTCTAGTCTCGCCTACAAAGTTATAGACCTAGGGACTGCTAGAAACCCCAATAATATTAAGCTTGGTATATAAATATCCACTGACAAAAAGAGATGCTACCTCAAACTTTTTAAATAATATCAAGACATTTTCACATGTTCATTTCAAGATCTAAAAACTTATGAAACAAAGATCACCCAACACACCACTCCCCTAGGGAAATATGTTAATCCTTTTTAGCAAAAATTGAGAAAGTTCCACCCATCTCTCGAGGCTCTAATGCAGAAAGAGCTTAAGAAATTGTTGGATGCTAAGATCATCTTTCGGGTAAGACATTCTACCTAGGTAGCTAATCTGGTACCATTGAAGAATAAGTCAGGAGAAATTTTCCTGTGTGTAGATTTTCATAATCTGAACAAAGCATCAGAAAAAGATAACTACTCGGTCCCTCCCATGGAACAATTATTACAAACGGTTTCTGGATATGAGATGTTCTCACTTCTCGACGGTTTTTTAGGATATAACCAGGTCCTAGTTTCAGAAGAAGACCATTTGAAAAATACTTTCCACACTAAATGGGGAACCTTCGTATATAAACACATGCCCTTTGGAATGATTAATGCAGGAGCCACATTCCAGAGATCCATGCATGTGGATTTCAGGGGACTAATAAACAAGTGTGTAGAAGTTTATTTGGATGATGTTACAGTCTATCCTAAGAACAAATCAGACCAAAGTGCTCACTTGACCTAGATTTTTGAAAGATGTAGTAAATATGGCATTTCTCTAAATCCAAAAAGAACTATCTTTGGCGTGAATGGCGGGAAACACTTGGGCCATATCATCTCTAAGGACGGAATTAACATTGATCTTGAGCGTTTTAATGTAATTTCTTAACTCCCTCTTCCACATAACAAGAAATCCATGCAATATTTTTCTAGAAAGATCAATTTTGTGAGACAATTTATTCATGATTTTGCTTAAACAATCAAATCATTACAAAAAATGATACTCAAAGACGCATAATTTAAATGGAATAAGGAAGAGATGGAAGCTTTTGATAAAATCAAGATTGTTATTTATCAAGCCCCAGTGTTACACAACCCTGACTTCAGTGAGGATTTCTTCCTATGCACTTTTTCCTCTGACCATTCTTTAGTAGAAGTCCTAACACAAAAGGATGATGAGAAAATGAGTCCCCTATTTCATTCATGAGAAAAAATTTGCAAGCGCCAAAGTTGAATTATCCCACTATTGAAAAACAAGCTTATGTTGTGTACAAAGCAGTCAAACATTTCGAGTCTTACATTTTAAAGAATCACACTAAAATTATAGTACCCCACCCTGTTGTAAGGTCTCTATTCACACAACATGAAATGGGTGAGAGGAGAGGAAATCAGATGACAGTAATTCAAGAATTCGATCTAGTGATCAAGACAACAAAGATAGTTAGAGGCCACGGTTTATGCAAGTTAGCACAAAATCTCAAGATCCGGCAGGGAAAGATGAGTCTGGATGGGACAATGAACTATCCTTATGGTGCAATGAAGTGTTGTATATCCTACCAAACCATGATTCATGGTATTCAAATCTCTCTTATTTTCTTCATTGTGGCACATGTCCAGGACATTTGAATCTTAGGGAGAGAAGAGCCCTTAGATCAAAATCTTCCCAATATCATCTCATTAACTCTTTGTTATTCTAGAATAATTATGATGGAGTATTGCTTAGATGTCTTGAGAAAGAAGATGAAAATAAAGTGTTGAAAGAGATACATGATGGACTAGTAGGTGGGCACTTTGTAGTAGAGACTACAACTCATAAAATCCCAAGAGTAGGATACTACTGGCCAACTTTGTCTAGGGATTCCCATACACATGTCAGAACATGCAAAGTTTTCCAGTTGAGTGCTGATAAAGAGAAAAGATCCTTCATCCCCTTGTAGCCGGTAACAATTTACAGACCTTTTGAGCAATGGCGAATATATGTCATGGGAGAAATCAACCCAAATTCTTCAAAGCAACACAAGTACATACCAACCGCAACATATTACTTCACCCAGTGATCCAAATCCATCCATCTTACCCGTATTAATGAAAATGTGGTGATCCAGTTCTTGGAACAACACCTAACTACCAGGTTTGGGGTGATTTTTGTCATTGTGTTTGATAATGTGGCTTACTTCTCCTCTACCCTTGTAACCGAGTTTGCATTGGATAAAGGGACCATACTAAGGTATTCTACTAATTACTACCCACAAGGAAACAATGTATCAAAATCCACTAATAAAAATCTGATCAAGATCCTTAAAAAGACGGTCACACAAAATCACGAGAACTAGCCCAATGCCTTACACAATGCACTTTGGGCGGATAAGGTAACCCCTAAAGAAGCCCTAAGTAATTCTCCATATTTCCTGGTTTATGGGCAAGAGACCATCTTACCTGTTGGTTGTGGAGCCTGATTATCTTCCTGATTCATAGGTCTTTGTTTTTTAGCCGTGTTTATACCCTGTGAAGACTGTACACCCCGAAATAATGTACACTCCTCCATGCAGGGGAGTGCAGGGGGGGCAAGCGGGGGTTTGGGGGTGAAGCCACCGAAGGAAAAATTGCCTTGTAAATGCATATTGTAATTTCAGAGTAAATTTGGACCGTTCATTATAAGGTCGTGGATCTGGCAGTAGAAGTTATGTTAGGGTTTGTTTCCCTAGAAGGCAACCCTCTTTTATGAGGGAAATGTATTTTGGCTATGCATCATTGTGAATATGGTATTATATGAGAGGAGACTGTGAGAGAAAGAAGAGGAAGTTAAAATGAGTTTGCTGTAGGTTGTATCACTTCATTTACTGGATAATAATAAAGGAAAGACCTGACAATTTCTCTAGTGGACGTAACCCACACTGGGTGAACCATGTATATCTATGCATCTATTGTATTGTGTATCTTCTGTGTTTTATTTCCGCATTTGTTTTTATTTTATTGCTTCACAATCCTATTTTTTTAATACTTACCAACCAATATATATATCTTCCATCTCTACAACTCTCCCAAGCCTCTAGGGGCCAATCACTCTTAAGCATGAAACAACGTATCAACACAATCCTTATGCTCGAAGAAGAAAGGGAAAGGGCTAGGAATAAATTCACATCTCATCAACAATTGGTAAACAGATGGTTTGACAAACACAAAGTTGGGGAAAAGAATTTTGATGTGGGAGACCTTGTGTTAAAATGGGATAAGGTAAGTGAGCCAAAAGGGAAGCATTCTGAGTTTCAAAACCTCTATCTTGGCCCCTACCAAGTTGCAAAGAAAATTGGGGTTGGCACGTAAATGACCAAACTCTAAAAAGATTCTTTACCTAATTGATCAACATGAGAATCCTTGTACCATAGATTTCTTTTGCTTTGGTTTTGTTTTCTTATTTTTTTAGTTTTTTTAGGTAGTCTTCTTTTATTTTTGTTTATCATTTTTGGTTAAAGTTTCCCGCTAGGTCGTGAAAATAATATTGATTCTCATCTCCTGATGAGACATGGCAATAAAATAACTCTTATTCCAAAGCTTGATCATCTGAAAAAAAGTAAGGGGCATTCATTTAGTGAAATATTTGAATCCATGAATTATTTACACTTCTATATGCATATTAGTTGGGGAATGAACATATTATTTGTCTAGTGGTTTGGAAATTCTGAAGAGAATAATGGAAATGAAGGGGGGTATGAACCATGTCTACCGACGAAACTAGTAAGGATATTATATATCTTCGTAAGAATGTTGTGCAAAATCCTAAGTGATGGGTACCTTTGTTCGAAGAAACAAATATCCTCCTCCCTTACTCATTCTTTTTTTACACATGTTCGCACCAAAAGATATCCATTAATGGGAACCTTTGTGCAATAAATATCATAACAAAAGAAAATGGTGAAGAAGAAGATATATTTCAATTAAAAAATGAGGATATTAGGGAGGGTATGCAAATATCTCTGCAAGGGATATGGATGTTTGCTGACAACAGAGGAAGGTTTGTGATATCGGGGTGACTTTGCCGAGACTATGGACACTCAATGATAGCTGAGTGACACCAGACAGAGGTTTCAAGTGCTTAGAGGTTGGGATTTTTATTTTCTCTTATCATTAATGATTTTCTATCTAGTTCTTACTTGGGGGCCATGGATCATTGGTTCGAAGTAAAGAGGTTGGAATTCAGACAAGTCCCCTTGACTAGACATGGTTTGTTGTTCTCCAGATCATATGCATACATATTTATAAATGGTTTTTGGGCTGTTATCTTAGATTGGAGTCTCCTCCTAAAATTGCTATATCATTGCAGCTAAGGTAAGGGTAAGAAATTATGATTTCTCCTAATGAATTGTCATTTGTTGAAGACCTCAACAAACCCTTTGAAATATCAAGCATTTCAATGGGCACAACTTTCTTTTTTATCTCCTTTGTTATTAGTTTAGCTTGCTTTCATTTTTTGTTTTATGCATCCCCTCTAGTCCCTCTCAATGAGTTGTGCTTCAAGCTTGAAAAAGGATCATCCAAAATAAAAGAAAACCTCTGAGTTCCTAAGATAAATAGAAAGGGGTCGAGACTTAAGAATTTTTGTAAAAGAACACAAAAAACATAGAAAATCTTGTTTCCCCTGATCCCGATGTACTATTTCCATGGATATTCGATAGTACATTGGGCATTGGTGAGGTTTTTTATACAACTTTGGAAACACGAGAGATATTTCACCGATCATCGATGATGACCGATGTCTCTTGCAGAGCATAAAAATGAATTTTAAACCTCATCAATGCCGATCAAGCCTATGAAACAAAAGAGACTCTCATTTGTCCAATGCAAGGGCTCGATTAGTCTTGACCATTGGAGAACAAGATATGATTCACTTGATTTTGATGAAGCCAATGATCCATGTCATGGGGTGGACATGAGTTTTTTACTTCCATGTCACCTACCACGTGGACTTCCATACCAGCCATGTCATCTTCCATGTCACGCAATATGTCTCGCCTCTTCCACGTCATACATGTACGATCTTCTCGATTTTATCGGGCATAAGGAGATTTTGTGTGGATATGTGAAACAGAAACATTTCACTTTCACATATGTCAATGATTTCATCTACCATCGACGAATTCAATTTCACATTTCAAACTATAAGAGGCAAATCTCTTTGTTGATCGTTGATGTTCTATCAACGCCCCTCTTTCTCATTTTGAAAAGAGCCCATGCACATGCATTTTTTCCAGTTGATGGCCAATCTCCACGAAGGCCACTTCAAATCTAATTTGTTCATTCTGCGATTACTTTTAATCGTGGCCATTGGAAGTTTTAAAGGAGAGCTTGGTGTTTCACAGTTTCCATGCCTCTGAGTCATCCTTGCACATGGCTATGTTAGCATGCCTTGACCAATCATACCTCACCACATAAGCCTTCGTACTTTGATCTAACATTTCAGATAACACACCATACACCACATTATGGTATGGGTCTACATGTCTCGACATGTCATCATCCATAAAACACACCACACGACAATGAAAAAGGTGGCTTTTATATACAATTTCATCGAGATTGGCGACGAACATTGAAAGAAAAATTGGTTCAAAAGGGATGATGGTCTCAAACATCATATCCCCGATTTGGAAAAGCACTGCGCACCAAAACAACCCTCTTTTGAATTCGTCGATGAACTAAGAAACGAGCATTCATGTTGTCATACAATGGAAAGAGTTAATTCCAAGCATGGAACGTAGGTGGGCACATTCAAACCTGAATATCTGCTAAATATTGTTCTACCTTGTTGTTTAATGGTTAGAATTGACTGATTGGGAACTAAAATATATGTGCATGGACGATTTCATTTTGGTATTATTGCTATCGATTGTGTAAAGAGAGCCTGCACAATGGAAAACATCCATAGTTCAAGAGTTATGTGTGTTACAATTGTATTTATGCTAACTCATGGTGTCTTATGTTTCATAACTGGTAAGTCTAAACGTTAATCTCTCTTATTGTTACCAGGTATGCATTCAAGGTGAATAATTGTTGTAATTCTCAAGTGTGAATGAATTATGGTCTGATTGTTGTTCATTTCTTTTGTAGAAAATGCCACCACGAAGAATTGCCACTTGACATCCTCTGAAAACACCCAAGGGGAAAGGCACTCAATTGGGAGAAGTATCAAAACCAACACCCATGAAGGAACATAACATACACCCAAAGTAGAGCATGTTATCTGAGTTTCGCTAAAGAAGGTCTTCAACCAACCACTATTATACAAGGATATTGAACCAAGCACCGGGTCCAAGGTACCGCTACCCTATTGGAATGACATATTTAATAAATTCAATCATTCATACTACCCATAGTTCACACCTCACAACAACCCATAAATTAGAGCCATCGACAACCAGGTTTTCCCGAACATTGGTCGTTCTCTATTACACATGGTGGCTACTAGGTCCCCTATTTTCCCCTATGTAGAAGCTTTAGAGTGGATCATTAGTCACACAGATCCAGTAAAATGATTAATCAATGATGAACAAGTGCAGTGTGTTTGGGTTTTCTTCCCAACATAGATTAACAAATATTACAAACTTCAGGAGCTAGAATTTAGATTGAATAATGACTTTGTGGTAGATTGTCATGTGAATCATGATGCAAGAAAATTGGTGGTGTCCTAGTGGAAAGAGGATAAGAAGTTCATCAACTAGACTTTAGGATGGTATGGAGCAACAAATTTGAGAGAACCCTACATGTATCTAATGGTCTTACTTTGTAGGTTGTATGGTGAAAAGGACTATTCCAGGTTCACTAAGGCATGGATGCCCTTAGCTTACATTGTGGCAATGTCGAGAGGTATTTTCAACTGGGGTGCCATTATATCTAAGCAGTTCGGCACTAGAATAGATCAAGCTCAAAATCCTCAACCAAGATGTGTACCTTCATTCTACATGACCTATTACCTTTTGGATGTGGTATGAGCAAGAAATGTGTTTTCAGAAATGAATTTGAGTTGGCACATGTATGAAATTCATGTGCATGTGTACATTAGTATTTTATGGGATAATAGATATAAGAAGTCATATGCCATGATATGCGATTTATTCTTAGCCAAGCTATATTTCATTATTTTCCACCAAGAATGCCCAAGGCTTTCCAAACAAGCCAAGAAGATCATCTCACTTATTGACAACTGGTATTTGGAAGAAAAATGCACCTACATCGGAATTTTTGGAGCCATTGGGGCCCCACACTTATTGTCGGCTTATGTACCAAAAAAATTGGCCCTAGGGGAAATCAATTACTGGACCATCCTACAAGGGTTGAATGAATTCCTGGTCAAATATAAAAAGAGGTTATTTATCCCTTATGGACTTAATTTGGGGAAAACAAGAAGGTCTGAGCCACTTAGAATACAGGTTCGACATTGAGAGATACTGCAAGCATGATCTAAAAGGATTAGTGGTAAAACATGTTGAACAAGTAATGGTATATTTTTCCTATGCTCATGAAAATTTCGATCATGAGGTCTTTACAGAAAATTTCCACTGTTGGGATGAAGGTCATTCAAATAAAATCCCAGCTTGACCTTACTATCTTTAAAGATCTGTCTATGGATGAACATGTAGAGCGAATCAATCAAAATGGCAAGGCTATTATCCGAGAACAAGTAGATGAGAGAGAGTACAAGGAGGATAGAAGAGTTGACTAAGAAAGACTTAAGGTGGAGGCCGAATGGGCATCTCATAAGGAAAAGCAGAACACGGGGTAGTAAAAGAGCTGGAGCAGTAGAGAAAATACTAAGAAGAGATGAAAAAGAAAGAGGTAGAGAAGATCCCTTAAGGGAAATTAACACAAGTCGAGATCAAAACAAAACCAGAACAAGATACAAAGAAGGTACAAGGAGGTCAAACAGAGCCAATAGTATCAACCGATGCATTGAAGAGGTGCATGTCACAAGGATCCTTACTGTGATGGATGATGATGATGATGATATAGACACGATGAAGGTCCCAATTCTATATGAGTTCAATCCAAAAAAAGGAAGCTCACTTTCAGTCGAGTCATAGCTAGAGAAAACATCTTTAGATACAAATGTAGTTGATAAAGTACTAGCATTAGATGTAGAGGGCTCACAACCACTCGAGGAAGAAAATACAAAAGAGAGTGATGTTGGAAATGAGAATGAGGAACAAAGCCTAGATAACACAACCCTCGAGAAAGAAAAATATTAAACATAAGGAGAACATGAAAAACAACAAGAAAAAATTACAAGTGAGGGTGGAAAAACAAAGGAACATACCATCGCTCCAACAAATGAAGAGAAAATTGCCGATCCATCCACCACCTCTTATCCCGAGGAAGTGTTAACAAAAAATAGACCAAAGGATACGTCAATTCCTGAGAAAACCATTGATATATCTACAGAATTAGGAGCTTAGCAGACTAGAAAGGCATATCATCCCCTCAAAGAGCCAAACACTAAAGAGATGAAAGATAAGGAGGTAGTGGAGTTGGGAGGTAAGATATAAAATATAGATAAAGGAAAAACCCATGTCCTAGAACACTTTCATACCCTAGGGAGCATGGGAAATATGTTGGCACGAGGTGACCAACCAATACCAGAGACATTAGACGAAGTCGCTGAAATTGAGGCCATGGACTATGACAAGAAGAGACAGTTGCTGGTAAGAAGGACGCAAAGGAAAATAAAGCTAAATTTAGACAACACTATGGTTTTGACCACTGAGGAAACCTTGTTGGATGCAAAAAAGGATAAATTTAGTGAAATTTTAGGGGTAGGGATGGCCATATCTCATGCCACCATTGGTAGAGACAAATAATATGAGAGAGAGGCTATTGTCACGAGGAGAAAATTAGAATCTCTCAGACATCAAGCAGATTATTACAAGACACCACACATGCAGTGATGATCATAAGAGAAGATTTCTTAAAGGAGCATGGAATATACAAGTTGGTTCGAGATGCCTTTATGGAAAAATTCATAAGTTATCAAGAAGAAAATTTGTTGTACGTTGTAGCACATAAGGATATGTTGAAGTGGGCTGAAAGACAACACATAACCTTGAACCAACTTAAGTACATTAGAGAAATTCAGAAAGGTTGAGGAGAAGAAAAACATGGTATCAAAATGCTCACTGATGACAACATGGATAGTATACAGATGACAACGAAATATTAGATTCAAGTTGTTGAATCAAATAAAAGGATGCAATAAATATGGGGAGAATGCCTCGGGAATTGGAGGAAAATCGACGAGGTAATGACCGAAATCAAATTCCCCAAGTTCGAGTCACCAAAATATTTTCAGGACGTTAGTGATGTAATGAAGAAACACATAGACATCGACCAAAGATATGAGTAAGATGTTCACAAGATGACCACCTTGGCATGAGGACAAGTTAAAATATTTATGGGACACAATCAAGACAACTGCCAACTAGGAGTGTGTGTCTACCAAGGTGGACAAGTATGTACAACGCATCAGGGATACGGGGTAAGTACTCAACACACCTATGGATCAACATCACTTCCCTTACATGCACACGTGTGAGGACCTCTTCTCCTAGTGGGTCGAGTATCACAAAGCGCATATGCTAGATTAGTCACCTAATGCATGAGGAATAGCTAGGAGAAAACATGTTGATGAGTCCAAATTTCTTTTTGTGTTTGCTTAAAATAGCATTAGTACTATTTTTAGACAGTTTAATTTTTTATAAACAAGAGAATCGACCATGCACTGAAGATCGATTTTTTTTGTAAGATTTCTTTTTGGGTTAAGGCAAGAGGAAATTATTTTCTGAGGTTAATTCAGAAGCTTAGAAGGAGCCAAGGCATTTTACCAAATCTGTGCATGTTATCTTATAACTGGATTGTTCTGCAATTTGAAAGCTACAAGCTTCTAGTAGGATTTTAATCATTTTCAGTTATCTCGATTGATTAAAAAAAATTGGATGAAGTTTGGTGAAATATAATGTTATTTGATAATTAGTTCTTTGTGTTATGTAAATTTTGAAAAGTATAGAACTATTTCTTTCTTCTCTTTCCTCATATATTTATGCATGCATGTTATTTAATTATGTTCTTAATTATATGTAGTAACTGATAAATTCCATTTGGCATTAGTGTTGGAGGAATTTTGTTAGAAATTACTTACTCACTGCTGCTAAGGGTTATCCTAGGCACATATTTCCCCAACAAATATCTTTCTTTTATCTTTCATTCCCCCCATTGTAATATAAAATAAAACACAATAAATAAAATGAGAAAAGAAAACCAAGTAGTTCAAGGAACACATTTGAAATAAGCAAAATCATTAAAGCCCATCGAACGAATGTCAGGCCATTAATCCAGAGGATTACACTAATTCCAAATGGGGAAGAGTCTAATTGGACCTCACCCTCGGGTGTGATCCCTACTATTGAGTCAAAGGGAGTCCAACCCCCTCAACAAGTCCATCATCTCTCAAAAGGGTATCCAATCATCTCCAAGTGAAACATCCTCAAATCAAATCTTATCATGCTCCAAGTTGTATTGTCCAAGGTGTGGGGTTCTTGTCCATTTGATGGCCAGTCTAACCATATCTACAATATCCGAGCTCATATATCCATCATCCAAGGTCTAGGAAGTATGAGAAGGTGTCTGAGGGTGTGTATAGTAATCATATGGCCCAACTCCCTCTGAATGGTGCGCAACGTCCTAGGTGTCATCATGAAAATGTCCTCCAAATGACTATGTCAAGGTGCATCATGGACAACAAGGTATACATACTCAAGCAAAAACAACAACTACAAGATACCATAGTTATTAGAATCATACAAAGTAATCCATCACTTAATATAAAATCCACATAAGCAATTCACATTAGGTATTGTATTCAAACTTCACATTAGCTCAATAATTTATGTAATTTGACAAGTTTAAGTATAGGAGGACCATCAAAATACCCTATTAGGTGTGCCAGCACCCAAGTAGATGGATATTTCCCAAGAAACCTATCAAAGTGCAAGTATGGTGAATGAAATGGTTGGGGTTACTTCATGGTGATGGAGTCATTAACATGCAAGATACCATGCTTGATCCATCTCCATGAGTGCCTTTGTAGAGGGAGCACTTGTTTCTTGAGATACCCTTTCCTCGACAGTGTGTGTATTCCAAAACCCATTTCTTTCCTTTTGATATTGTTTTATGCATTGCAAGTCCCCTTTTCAGGTTTCAAGCGCTTTATTCTTTCTTTTATTTCCTTATTGGGATTAAGTTCTTTTAATTGAGATGCATTCAGTGCATTGGGACTAGGGGGTGATCACCTCATAGTGATGGGGTAGAGCTCAGGTGGACCTTTGGATTTTGACATGGTCATTTATTATCCCATAATTTCTTCTTTCTTTTATAACATGCGTTCTTCTTCTTATTTATTCTTTCTAGTAGCCGCGTCAACCTTGGTATTCTAGCCCTTCTTCTCATAGGAGAATGAACCATGGGCCTTTTTGGTGTACATATAACAACCATTATTGAAGTTTTATACACTACAAAAGGCCCTAGGATGGAAAGTGTTAAGTATGGAGGGAGTGATACGTTACCCCTATCAAAGCCTCCCAGTAGTACCCGTATCAAAGCTTGGAAGTTATGTTTTTTGTCTTGTTTCACCTTGGTGGCCATCATTTGTCTCCTATTCCAGTGTTGTTGTTATGTATATAAAAATAAAATAGGGACAACAAAATATAATAGTAAACATTTATAAGTAATTAATAAACAAATAAGTAAAAAGACACACCTCTTCATAAAGAGGCAAGGAGGCATCCCATATAGTATATTTATAATCGGGGCTCTTTCATTGTAAATATCGTTCATCATTCTTATTCATTCTACTATATTGGTATCAGAGCCCATGTTATTTCTTAAACCACTTTGTAAAATTTTTTTTACCCATCTATAAAAGAAAATTATTGGCTCAATTAAAAAAAATAGTTGGCTCGGTCAAAATTTTTTTATTGACTCGATATATATATATATATATATAAGTCATTTTTTTATATACCATTTATAAAGTGAATTAAAAGTGGATTCTACAAAGAAAAAGGCCAACCCTAACTCCAATATGGTTAACAATGATGAACTACATGAAGATGTTAGTCAATGTAGAAATAAAATCAACAACATAAGACATGGGCTTGATAATGTCAAGAAGGGATAGAAAGATTTAGGAGAAGGAAAAAAAAGAGTTTGGAAAAGAACAAAAGGAATTAAGAGATAAATTGATAAATTAATAGAAAAGGAAGATGAAATTGACAGGTTAATAACAAAAACATTCGGTAATTTACTCAATATATGAGATAAAATAAAATATTTGATTGATAGAATGAATAAGAATTATGAWTGATATTTACAAWCAATGGTCCCCAATTATAAATATAGTCTACGATATGCCTTTTTGCCTCTTTATGAAGAGGTATGTATTTTTATTTATTTGTTTATTAATCATTTATAAATGTTTACTATTATATTTGATTATCCCTATCTTATTTTTATATACCTAACAACAACACTAGACTAGGACACAAATGGTAGCCACCAAGGTGTAACAAGCGAAAAAACACAACTTCCAAGCTTATGATTCATTATCTGACTTCAACCCATGATCCTCACCTAAATACCTAATGCATTAAATATACCACTTTATATGAAACAATGACTAGTGTACCTCATAATGCATTGGACCACCATCATCTAATTAACCATGTTGATCAGGTGTGATAAGCTAAGCTGAATGAGGAGGGAGGCATTAGACGAGATAAATATGTGGAGAATATTGATCATCATCATCATCGGGATCATTGCCTTCATTGTGGGCCATGAGACATGATCTCCTCTAGTTACCCCTACGTGAGAGGGGGTAATGTTAAAAATTTGATATGCTCATTTAACCATAGACAATGTCACATCATTGTCACCCAACCACGGACACTTACACATGCCACCCCAGAGCACAATAACCTTTTCTTAGATAGATTTGGACAAGTCCACTAGAACCAACAAATAAACCCTAACAAAAAATATCATTGCTGCAGCAGCAACACAATACCAAGAGAATGTACCTCTAGTAAAAGAAGCGTAACTTTACCAAGAGAAGTGCACAAGAGAGATACCAGAAAGACTGAGAATACTCCTCGACAACTGTTGCACTACTTTCTCCAGACTTTCACCTCCTTCTGTTGCAGTTGCTGCTCCTTAGACTTGCACACTAGCTGAGTGAGTGAGTGAGTGAGTGTGTCCAAAGGAGCTAAGGCACCTCCTTATTTGTACTAGCATGTCCAAGTGAATTTTCCAGGTGGGGTCGACTTCTTTTTCTTTATTATTATTCTCCTTGGGTCGACTTCTCTTCTAGGGTAATTCCAAATCTGTTTAATGGTTCTCTTGCTTCTGAAATATTCTACTCTAAGTACAAAGGTTATATTGGAGGTTAATACCTCCCACAACTACCAAAACATCAACACTCCCTCTAATCTAGGGAGGTATTAACTAAGATGTTCTTCATGTAATGGTCTCAATCACATCCATCCATATCACATGACATGGACAAGACTCACATGGTCTTGTAGACCAGTCTACAAGTAGCGTCACCATAGCCACACAGGCTATCTCATAATCAAAATAGATCATTCACAAGTATCACCATCATAAACACATGTGCTCTGTCATAGTCACACATAGACTATCTGATGGTCATGTCACAGTCATGCATCTGGGGCCTCATCAACACATGTAACATATCTCTAGTGGGAACAACCTCATCGTCCTCTCAGACCTTATGGGTCTCGACATCCTTTCAGACCTTATGTCATTACATGACTTCATCTAGCCAATTCACACATAACTGCGTTACTACCCAATCCACACAGAGTCTGGGAAAATATATAGTTGAGACAATTCACATTGAACTACGCTACTACCCAATCCAAATGGAGTCTGGGCAACTGTTCAATTTGAGCCAGTTCACACACAGAACTGCGCTACTACCCAATCTAAACAAAGTCTGGGAAACTATCAGTTTGAGCCAGCTCACACATAGAACCGTGATACTACCCAATCCAAACAAAGTCTAGGAAAATATCAGTTTAAGCCAGTTCACACATAGAACTGCGCTACTACCCAATCCAAACAGAGTCTGGGCAACTATTATTTTGAGCCAGTTCACACATAGAACTATGCTACTACCTAATCCAAACGGAGTCTGGGAAACTTTCATGCCTGTAAATGACTACCCACTGCTGCCATACTCTGTAAGCTACTGCCCCAGTAATCGCATATGTGACTCATCACTCCCTCTTGCGAGGGATGTCCTTCTGGACCATGCCAAGCTTGTCCCTGAAGTATTCAAACTTTACCCTTGACAAAGGCTTGGTCAACACATCTGATACCTACTCATCTGCGGCAATATATTGGAGCTTCACAACTCCCTTTTGAACCAGATCTCGAATATAATGGTACTTGATCTCGATGTGATTGAACTTTTCATGAAACACAGGGTTCTCAGACAATTTTATACAACTATGGTTGTCACAAAAAATACAAGTCACCTCTAACTCGAGATCAAACAACCCTGCAAGCAATTTTCGAAGCCACACAACTTCTCTACTGGTTGAACATGTTGCTATGTATTCTGCCTCGACTGTACTGAGTGCCACACTAGTCTGCTTCCTGCTAAACCACAAAATCATAGTTGACCCCAAACTGAAGCAACATCCTGAAGTACTTTTCCAATACGTGACACTACCGGCTCAATTTGAATCAACATAGCCTTGCAGTATTATCTTATGATCTGAAACATATCAGAGTCCAAAGTCTATCATACCCCTCAAGTACCTTAACACATGCTTTTCCGCAATCAAGTGAACACGTCTTGGTTCAACCATATACTGATTCAAAGTGTTCACCGCAAAGAATATATCTGGCCTAGTGTTCGTCAAATACATCAACAAACCAATCATCTCCCTGTATAAGGTGACATCCACTATCTCTGACGACGTATCACTCAATAAGTTCAGATTCGTCACCATCGGTATGGGAATGGATTTACAATCCAACATTTCAAATGTCTTCAAGATCTCTACCGCATATTTTCCTTGGCATAGGAAAATATTGTCTGGTTTCTACCACACCTATAGACCCAAGGAATAATGCATCATACCTAGGTCTTTCATCTCAAACTCTGATGCAAGATTTCTCTTACACTCTGTGATGAGCTTCTCGTCCCCTTTTAGAAACAGGTCATCCACATATAACAGTAATATCATTGGTCCACTATCCTCAACCTTGTTGTAAAGGTTGGGATATGCTTTACTCTTGGTAAATCCCAAGCTCATCAGAAAGCTATCAATTCTATCGTATCATGCCTTGGGTGCTTGTTTCAATCCATACAAGCCTTTCTTCAATCTGCACACATGTGATTGCCTGTCATGTGTCTCAAAACCTTGTGGTTGCTCCACATACACTTCCTCTTCTACTACACCATTCAGAAAAAATGTCTTCACTTCCTGGTGTACCTTCCATTTCATTACTACAACTATCGCAAGTACAACTTTAATCGAAGTGTATCTCGCCACAAGAGAAAATTTCTTCTCATAATCTATTCCTTCTTTCTGGGAGAACACACAAGCCACACATATTTCCTTGTACTTCTCGATACTACCATTTGCTGAATGTTTCGTCTTGTAGATCCATTTGGAACTCACAACTGATTTCTCTTTCGGTCTCAGAACCACATCCCAAACATCATTCTTAATAATGGACTTGTATTCCTCAATCATGGCATCCTTCCATGCTTTCTTCTATGAAGCCTCTTCATAATAGGTAGGCTCAACACCAATGATATCACATAACAATGCCACGTAACTGGAATATGGTTGAGGTTTCTTGATTTCTTTGAAAGATCCATCTAGAGCACCATACTTCTCGACACCTGAATAATTTCATGAGCCCAAGTTGGTCTTCTTTTCTTTGTATTTGTTTATGCATGCCTTTGTGGTTTTTCCATGTCATGGTCCTCTGGATCATGCCCTTTTGGCCCAACATCATTACCTACAATTGTATATGAAACTCTAGGAGCTTCAGGATCCTCATCATGGATCTCATCTATATGATGTTGTCTCGATCTACTGAATGATGCATCCTCATTGAAGGTAACATCTATGCTAATCTCAATCTATCTGTAGCCAGGGATGTAAACTCTATATGACTTTGATGTCTCACTATATCCAACAAATACACACTTCTTTCCTGAATGATCCAACTTTGATCTCTTATCTTTGGGAACATGCACATACACTGGACAACCAAATATCCGCAGGTGGTTGACCTCTAGCTTTTCTCATGTAAAAATTTCTTCAGGTGTCTTGTTCCCAAGTACACGGTGGGGACTTCTGTTCTGCACATATACAACAGTCTTGGTTGCTTCTACCCATAGAAGCATAGGTAAGTCTTGATCATGAATCATAGCCTTTACTGCTTCCATTATTGTTCGGTTCTTTCTTTCTGCTACCCCATTCTGCTGAGGATTGTAGGGAGTAGTGAGCTCCCTCTTAATCCCAACTTCTCTGCAGAATGCTTTGAAGTCATCCAAGGTGAAATATCCTCCATTATATGATCTCAAAGTCTTTATCTTCTTTTCAGAGAGATTTTCTACAAGGGCTTTGAATTCCTTGAACTTGCTAAATACTTCGCTTTTCGTTTTCAAGAAATAAATCCAAGTCTTATGTGAGAAATCATCAATAAATGAAACATAGCATACATATCCACTATGTGAAGTAGCTGACATTGGTCCACATACGTCTAAATGCATGATGTCCAAAACTCATTTGGCTTTGTTGTCACTGCTTGGAAACAAACTCTTTACGTTATTTCCTTGTGCACATCCTTTGCATGTACCTTCATGATCCACCTGAATCTCTGGAAAACCTGTTACCATATTTCTTACGATTGGTAATGCTTTGTAATGTAAGTGAGCAAACCTTCTATTCCATAGCTCACTTGGATTTACGATGTTGTGTACTAACGTTGAATTTGAGTGTCCCTTTAATTTGTATAGACCTCCTTCTTGGACACCAATCACAATAGCATCATAAAGAGACTTTCCTCTTGGCCACATAAGAACTTCACCATCAATAAAGGAAACTATGAATCCTTTCTCTTCCAATGTTGAGATAGAAAGGAGATTCTTCTTTAAACCGGGTACATACAAGGCATCTTTTATCTTCAAGGGTTTTCCAGAATCCAATTGTAGGAGGTTTCTCCTACTCCTTTAATGGGATATTGATAGTCATCACCGAGCTTCACCTTGTGAGGTGAATCCTTTTGAACCAGATTTGGGAGAGAATCCTTATAATTGGTCATGTTCTTAGAAGCACCACTACCAACAAGCCATGTGTCACTTCCATGAGTGATTGTTCCAGTGAGCGCCGATATCAATACATGTTCTTCACTTGAATCTTAATCTTTTATTTTCTTTTGAGAAGGTTCATCATATTCTGTGGCATGAGCATGTTGTATTTTATTTTGTCCTTTTTTGATCTGCTCTTTCATGAGAGGACAATTTCTTGCAATGTGTCCCATCTTCTGGCAACAGAAGCATTTATAGCTTGAGTGATCTTTTTGAGTCTTTTGAGACTTCCATGACTTCCGAAACTTATTGGGGGGGTAATCCTCTTTCCTACTCTTTCATTTTCTTGCATGTACTGCTAGTGCCTGATCATTATTTCCCAACTTTTCTTCTCTTGCTGCCAGTCTAGCTTCTTCTTGAGTGCAATCTTCCCATAGCTCGCTGAACTTTGTTAACTTTCTTCTGGAACAAATTCCTTGAACAAATGATTCCCAATAATTTGGGAGACCATTCAATGTAGTCATTACTATCTCATCTTCTTCAAGTATGTCTCCAATGGCTTCAAGTTGTTCTTTTATTTGAGACACCCTTGTGAAGTAGGATTGAATGGTTTCTGAATTTTGCATCTTCACATTCTTGAGTTGTGTCCTCAAGGTCATCTTTCGATTGATATTCTTGCCTTCAGATAATTAGGATAAGGCATCAACCATTTGTTTCGGGGTCTTTAATGATGATACATTTGGGATCAAGTGATCCTTGATAGAATCTGCAATGATCGTCTTTGCCTTAACCATATTCTTCTTGTACCTTGCTTTAACCTCATCTCCCTCTGGCTCTGCAACTTATTCTTCAATAAAGCCTTCTAGATCATTTTCCTCTAGGATGAGCATCACTCTACATTTCCATGCTCAAAAGTTATCAACACCCTCAATCTTCTCATCAAGCTTAGTACTGATAGTCATTTTTCCCTGAGCACTGGCAAAATGACGAAAAATTAAGATTTTACAGAAATGAAATTTGAACTTGCCAGTGGGTGCGCTATGCCAAGGCGACCTCCTTTCTTCAAGAATCAGCTTCAACTTAGCCTTTAGATGCCATACGCCTTAGCCTAGGGTTTTATGAGGAAATCCTAATCTTTCAACTTCAGAATTTTGTAGATTTGATCCAGGGAAAAGATGCGCCCTCCTTAGGCAACCTTCTTGGTGGGTTATGTAAGTGCTCAACGAGCTTGACAAAGGGGGAAACTGACGATATTCCTTCCAACGGTTAGACTGTTATGAAGGAAACCAACTTTGATACCATGTTAACATTTTGATATGCTCGTTTAACCATAGACAATGTCACATCATTGTCACCCTACCATATGCACTTACACATGCCACCCCTAAGCACAGTAACCTTTTCTTAGATAGATTCTGGCAAGTCCACTAGAACAAACAGATAAACCCTAACCAAAAATACCACTACTACAACATCAACACAATACCAAGAGAATGTACTTATACTAAAAGAATAGTACCTTTACCAAGAGAAGTGCATAAGAGAGATACCAGAAAGACTGAGAATACTCCTCGACAACTGTTGCACTAATCTCTCCAGACTTGCGCCTCATTCTGCTAGAACTGCTGCTCCTTAGACTTGCGCACTAGCTGAGTGAGTGAGTGAGTGTGTCCAAAAGAGCTAAGGTGCCTCCTTATTTATACTATCTTGTCCAAGTGACTTTTCCAGGTGGGGTCGACTTCTCTTTCTGGAGCCTTCTATTTCTTTATTATTATTCTCCTTGGGTCGACTTCTCTTCTAGGGTAATTCCACATCTGTTTAATGGTTCTCTTGCTTCCAGAATATTCTACTAGAAGTACAAAGGTTATATTGGAGGTTAATACCTCCCACAACTACCAAAACATCAACATGTAACACCTTCTACATATCATCTTGAAAATATAGGGCAACTAAGAGAGGAGTCTCCTGAAGAGACTTTTTATTTTTTAATTGAGAGTCCTTTTTTATCATATCTACAAAGGTAATAGTTGTGTTTCTATAGGGGGGTGGGGGGTGGGGGGTGGTTCTTCTAAACATCTCTCACTTGTCTCTTTTTCAAACTAGAAGGGATTACCTTTTCTCTAGCTATATCATGTAAATATTTTTCAACAATAATTGATGAATGATATTTAGAAATAGACTTACCTTTAAAGCTTGTAGTTCTAATCGACATATATTTGGAACACTTTGGTGAAAAGTCAACTTGTTCCTCTATCTCCATCTCCTCTTTAGCCAAATCCTCATTATCAAATATACCCTTCTTTGGGTAGGTTCTCCTTATATGACCATACAAATAACATACAAAGCACCTAAATAAGATCTTCACATAATCTATCTCTTGACAATAAGACCATTAGGGGTATTTTGAGGTAAAAAAATGGACCTCAAAACAAAAAATATATTATCAAAATCAAATTTAAAAGAACTAATATGACTCAAGATGACGATGTCAACCATAAGGGTAAATATTTTTAGAGGGAAAGGAAGAAAACTACTTTTTTAATTGTATTTTCAACTTAGCTCCTTATAGGTCTACTCCAATTGCAAGTGTACGTGCTTGTTGGATGCGTAAGTAAATTACGTATCCAACGAGTACCCACTCTTCATACTTTTGATAGATCCACAATGAAATAAATTGGAAATACATGAAAAAAAAACATATTTCTTGAAAATAAACATGTTTTCTTCCCATGTATTTCCAATTGATCTCATTGCGGGTCTATCAAAAGCATGTGTAATGGCTACTCATTGGATGCATAATTTAATTTCCCATCCAACGAGTGCTTACACTCGAAATTTGAGTAAAACTATAAGGAGATAAGTACAAAATATGATTAAAAAATAGTTTTCTTTCTTTCCCTTTGAAAATTCGTAACTCTTATTCTATTATTTTCCTTAGAAGGCCCATTTCAGACCTTAAATTTCCCCTGATATGTTTCCCACTTGAATGTTGATTATGTCTAGTAATTCATCGCCTATATTCATTTCATGCATATCTTAGTCATGGATGTCCTATCCATTAAGTGAGTTTTATCATCTATATCTAACATCTTTCTCAACGTATTTCCAATAAAAGTTAAGGCCCTCTTCGACCACTATTCCAATGGGAGAGAGTGGAGTTTCACCCACAGAGGTTGAATATCTACCCTTTCTCTCACAGGGTCAACCAATGACATATATTTCTTGAATGATAGGATTGGGATATCCCAAAACCATTTCCCCGTCTGGATATTGTCCTTATCCTTTGCAATTTGGAATACAAAGGTAATCCATCACTTGGATAGCAGATGAAATATTTGTATGTTTTAAACATTTACAGTATAGCAATGCACACACAGATCCCTTATAAAACATAAATAAAATAATAGTAATCACGCATAATACTCGGAAATTTACCCTGGAAAACCTTAATTGAGAAAACCAACAAATGTTTAGAGTTGCACCTCTAACTCATTGTATTAAATTCACCATTACAATACAATATAAAGGATCTCGTGGCATCCAAAATCCCTGATCCATTGACTTGGATTAGATTACAACCTTAATTCATTAACCAAAATTAGAATATTGTGTGCCAAAACTGCCCAAAACAGACAAAACAATGTGTGGGGATAATTGTGCAAAGAATATAACACATACCCAACATTCACCCACTTGTTGTTTTATTTGCATACAAGGGGGGCAAATTTTACATGATCAACAATTTAGGTATCAACGCTCATTGCTTCTCTACACCAAGAGAACTTCTCGGCGCTTACAGACGTTGTCAATGAATTTGCAATATTTTTCAAAGTGTCCACCTTCAACAACACCTTTTTGTCTTCAACTATGTTTCTCACAAAGTGATATTAAACATCGATGCACTTTGTCTTAAAATGATAAGTCATGTTCTCTACCAAAAATATTGCACTCTAACTGTCAAAATCTAACCTTACAACTTGTTGCACAAACCCAATACCTGAACACACCCTCTGTAACCATACAAATTCCTTACTTGCATGAGTAGCTTCCATGTATTCAACTTATGTAGTTGAAAGTGCCACTGCAGATTGTCTCCTTCTCATCCAGCTGATTTCTCCTCCAAATAAGTTAAACACATAACCACTTGTAGATCTTCTGTGATCCATATCTCCAGCCCAGTTTGTGTCAAAAAATCCATGTATCCCCAACATTATGTTTGCATCAAGTCTTCCTTGATAGAAAATTCCATAATTTGTAGTGCTACAGAAAATATCTAACAAACCTTCTTTATAATTGTCTAATGCTCCTTCCCTGGTTTTGACATATGCTTACTCAAAACTCCTACTAAATGTGCAATCTCTGCTCTAGTATAGACCATTACATACATCAAATTGCCAACAACACTAGCATAATAAACATGAGACATGTCTTCTTCATCTTCCTGTGTCTTGGAACACTGATATGTAGATAACTTCACACCTATGGGAATAGGGACCTTGATCGGTTTACATTCCTACATTATTAAGTCTCTGCAATATTGTCTCAACATATTTCCTCTTATTCAACTAGAGTTTAACGTTTTCCATGTTTCTTTTAATTTCATGCCCAAAACAAAATTTGCAGCACCAAGATATTTCATATCAAACTTAGAAGACAACTATGTTTTTACCTCCATGATGATTTCCTTGTTGTTTCCAATCAAAAACATATTATCAACATACAAAAACACAAATAAATAATCACCAACTAATTTGAAATACTCATAGTGATCAACTTTACTCCTTGTGAAACCAAGTCCCAAAATATAAGTATCGAACTTTTGATACCACGTCCCTGGAGATTTTTTTAACCCATACAAGAACTTTTTCAGCTTGCAAACCAATTCTTTCATACCTTTTATTGCAAAACTTTATGGTTGTTTCATATAGATTTCTTCTTCAAGATTCTCATGCAAGAATGTTGTCTTTATGTCCATCTGTTCTAATTCAATATCAAAAGTAACAACAACAGACGAAAGAAATCTAAGAGAATTCAATTTAGCAAGAAGAGAAAAAATTTCACCAAAATCTATTCCCTCTACTTGGGAATATCCCTTTGCTACTAGGAAAGATTTATACTTCTTCACTTTACCTTCTACATTCAACTTCTTCTTAAACACTCATTTGCTACAACGAGTTTTCCTCCAGTCGACAACTCAACTAGATCCCGAGCCTCATTTTTATCCAAGGAAGCCATATCTTCCACCATATATTTCTTCCAAATTTACCATCCTCTAAATCCACTACCTCCCTGATAGTTCTGAGATCATCATCAATAATAGAAAAAACAAAACTAGAATGGAAATCAGGTGGAGTATACCTTTTTGGTTGTCTTGTTTATTGAATCGATCTCCTCAATACTAGAGTATGAGGTTCTTCTTCTGATTCATGTTCTTTTCTTGAGTCGGATTCTTCACCCTCCAACTCAAATTCTATTGTATTTGGTTCTTTTTCTTTTGGTGGGACTTCTTGTTTGGGAACATCTTTAACCTCTCTAAAGACAACATCCCGACTATAGACAACCTTCTTAGTTTTTGGGTTCCAAAGTTTATATCCTTTTACACCATCAATCCATGCCTCATGCAGATTTTTGTCCACCAACAATGATGACAATGATATATTTACCATGTAACATGCAATACCCACTGCCTCTGTCCAGAATTCATGTCCTAACCCGACACCACTGAGCATGCTCCTTGATTTTTCCATTAGCATCCTATTCATCCTTTTTGTGACCCCATTATGCTGAGGTGTGTATGGAGTAGTCTTCTACCTTTCTATACAACACTTCTTACATAATTCCTCAAATTCATTCCCGCAGAACTCTCCACCATTATCTGACCTCAACACCTTTTTTTCTTCTCTGTTTGATTCTCCATAAGAACTTTAAACTCTTGAAATTTACCAAAGACCTCATATTTTTTCGGAAGAAATAAATTTGTGTATTCCTCGAGAAATCATCAATGAACAAAACATAGTACACAGATTTACCTAGTGATGAAATATGCACAAGTCCAAACACATCATTGTGTATTAACTCTAAGATCCCCTTTGCTCTTGTAGCACCAGATGATAATCGTACCCGATTTTGTTTACCATATATGCAATGTTCACATAAATCAAAATCTAGTGTCAAATCAAACATACCTTCGACCATACCTTTACCTTGTAGTGCTCAAAGGGCCTTTCTCTCCAATATGTCCCAATGTTTGATGCCACAACATTGTCTTTTCTCCAGAGACCATAGGGGTTTTGTCTTCTTCACCCTCAAGGACAACATAATTGTTACACCCATCACTGATTGTTCTTCTCGACGACTTGTATAGAGTTCCATTTTGAACTCCCCTGATCAATACCATTTCTCCTCAAGCCATTTTATAGGTTTTCTTTTCGAACATAGTATGTACACCTACATCACTCATCTTACTTACAAATATAAAGTTTCTAGCCAGCTCTGGAATATGCAAAACCACAAGGAGTTTACTAATCCTTCCATCCTTGAGTTGCGACTTTACCTTTTCACGTCCTGTGATTTGTGGTTGTCGATTCATCTCCTAGGAGAACGTCACCACTATTATACCTTTCACATTCACGGGTCCACTCCCTATGGGGAGTCATATCAAAAGAAGCACCTGAATCGATCAACCATACATCATGATCTGCATGTGTGCTTGAAGAATCCAAGTACACATCCCCTCCTTCTGAGCAGGATTTCCCTTCTGTGGAAGGAACATCATCAAATCCCTTCCTTCTCTCAACACTTTTTAATCTGCAAACTTTCTTGAAATACTCGATTTTACCACATTTCCAACATTTCTTTAAGGGTTTTCCTAGAGATTTAGATCTACCTCTAGATTTAGATCTCTCGCTCGAGGACTTATTTTTGCCATAGGCTAAAAGTTTTAGGAAACAATGATTTTTTCCGAGGACATTTACCCGAAATCCGGTGAGAAATTGTTAGATTCGTATATTTGAGTGATTATTTCTATATAATCTGAGTGTTCTAGAGGTTTTTCAACACGCTGAATCCATTTCTGCATTTAGAAATGGATTTTGAACAACAAAAAATAGTGATTCGTGTAAATTTATATCGTCGGATTCCGACGAAAAAAACCATTTCGTAGAACAACTAGACAACGCCCTTATTTTTATTTTGATCCAAGGTACGTCCTCTTACAAATAATGCATCTACGCTTTTGATAGCCATGATTGTCCTCCTCATTTCTTCTGATAACAAGGATGAAACCACATCATCAAACTTTAATGCATTCGCATTACTACCAATAGCTAAAACCAAACTATCCCACAAATATGGCAATGAACACAATAAACTAATACAGTTATCTTCATCCGAAATTTTAATATCCACAAATAACAACTGACTTACCATAGTATTGAAGGAAATTAGATGCTCTATCATCGAGTCTCCATCGTTTATCCTCAAGAGGTACAACTTCTTTCGAAGGAAACGTTTATTTACGAGGGACTTAGACTGATACAAAACACCTAACTTATCCCATAACGCCTTAGTTGTAGCTTCTCTTGAGACATTCAATAACACTAAATCTGAAAGACACAACTGGATTGTGCTCTTTTCCTTCCTATCCAACTTCGTCCAATCTTCCGTCAACATAGTCGTAGGTGCAGAACCATGATCCACAACGACCCACTATTCTTTATCTACCAGAAGATACTCCATCTTCAACTTCTAAAGCTCAAAGCTTCGCCCATTAAATTTATCGATCTCAATTTTAGAATTGTTCGCTATTTTCTTTCACCACCACAAAGCTCCCACTAAACCAGGTTTATCACAAACCCAAGCTAATTGAATCCTTTGCAACAAAGGTATCCCCCTGAAGCCAATAATTTCTCGAATACCAAGTGTACATTTTATACCTTTACAGTATAGCAATGCACACACATATTCTTTATAAAACAGAAATGAAATAGTAGCAATCACACATACTACTCAAACATTTATCCAGGAAACCCTTAACTGGTAAAATTAGCAAATGTTTAGAGCTGCACCTCTAACTCTCATTGTATTAACTTCACCATTACAATTCAATATATAGAATCTTGCGGCATCCAAAGCCCTAATTCATTGACCTGGATTAGATTACAACCTTAATTCCTTAACTGGAATTAGAAAACCATGGGTTGGAAAACTATGTGCCAAAACCATCCAAAAAAAAACTCAGGGGTTCTTTCCCTGAACCCCGAGACTAGTGGGATTGTCTACCCCCTGTGACCCCTGTTGTGCCCGACACAACATAATAGCACATGGACTAATCATGCAAAGAATATAACACATGAACCCAATTGTCATCTCCATATATTTTTTATCCACATACTCAGGATTTCTTTGATATCAATCTACCATGGAATTTCCCAATGGAGGTTGTACCCTAATATAGTTGTAGTTGCTCCATCGTAACATCTTGACTAATTATTAGTGTCATCTCACCTAGTCTTAGCTTAACACACCCAAGATTTATTTTCTTCTTCTTAAACAAATCTTCTTTATAAACAAGTTTTGAAATATCTTCCTTCTTAGCTATATTGCCAACAACTTCATGGATTATCTTTCTTAACACTCATCAGATTCACCACCCTTCTTCCCCTTCTCCTTACACCCCAAGTCCAACACCTCAAAAAGTATATGAGAACCTTCAATAACATTCAAGTGTTGAAGTGGGTCTAGTGCCACCCTTCCACTCTCATCATTTTCTATGAACTCTGACCGGTACTACACTGTTTCCCATTATTGATACAAGACAGAGCTGAAACTCCAACATCCTCGCCATTTTTCTTCTCATACATGAATACCCAAGCACCTCCCTCTTCCATGATTTGGTGCCTTCGAAATATCACAAACGTGGAGGAAAAACATCCCCTCCTTCAAGTTGACAAAACCCCAAAGAACTAACCATTATATTGTATCCCCCCACGATTAGACCTCATGCATGTAACTCCTAACCAGGGTAAAAAACTAGATTAGCAACCCATATCTAACCAAACACCTCCATTAATAGACTTACAAACTCTTTGATACCCTAGAAAAATTGAAACCCTAGTGGCATTGAGTCCTTGTAGCATTTTCCAATCACCATTCATTTCGCAGTATTAATACATTGAGAAGTATTATTAATAATTAAATATTTATTCATTATGTAAACTTATAATCTTGATTTTGTGATTATTCATTAATGATAATCGATACAATGTGTTTAATTACAATCATATGTAATCAATTCATTTATATTCTCAATGCAAATTTATATTGGAAATTTTCATGTTAATGGTGATTGATTGGACATCCATTGCTATTTATTATTTTATTGCAAAGTGTTGTTCATAATTAATTAATTATCCTTTATACAAATTTGTAATATTTATTTGAAAATTATTCATTATGTCTAACTAATACAAGAACAWTACTCATATAATAATTAGTCTCTAAAGTGCAATACTATATGGACAAATTAAATATGAAGTGTGATAGATTAAAATTAGCAAATTACACTTTTTCAATTTTTTTTGGTAAGTTAGCTAGTTTTCTATTCGTATTCAAAAGAAAAACATGTATTGTTCATGTGTGAGACTCTCTAGAAAAGRGCATGCCACCTTGATATAAAAAAACAAAGAGATGTTTTTTATTTTTCCATCTATGCCCAAACCTATTGCTTTGTCTAAAAGCATATCTAACATTCCTATAATGTGTTGCTAACAAACTTTAAGGTTGCTTATGCATTCATTGTTCCTATTGTTGACACCCCATCCAAGGAATAAATTAAAATGTAATGTTGATTTAATGACAAACCTCTATATTAGCAATAAATTTTCAATAATATCAAATTAATGTTGATAATGTTAATTAAACATCCATAATGTCGTCAAACTATATCAAGAAACCATATGCATGATATGAAATAGGTGTGCTATCAAATAACCATTTTGACACATCTCAAATGCAAAAGAACCATATCCAAAAATCAATATATAATACATATCCATCAACACCCTTGATTGCCACCAAAACTAGTGCTAGGTATTACACTTAGATATGAACTACTCTTTTTAATATATTTTTATTGTTATTACTCAATAAATAGTATTACATAAAAGTGAATTGTTGTAAAAACACTTTTCTCACATTTAATTTTTCTTCTAGTACATTCTCTCTCCTACAATAATAACACGTGGGGAGGCACATTTCTTGCACCAACAATGATGTGTCTTAACAACATAAACACACTTGCAAATCCACATTAAACATGGCTACTTTTAGTGGCACATTAAGGATGACTTGATTCACCAATGTCGATGTAGGGTATAATGCACCGGCATTGGCACACCAAGAAGCGTGCATGTCTATTCAAATTGATTGCATTGTTATAACTCTTACCAATGCATTCACTTTTATTAGATGCATCATGCTTGGTGCTTCATTTACAACACAACTTTCAGTTCATGATGTGCTACTTCATTGCAACACATTTTCTAAAAAAGAAATGCACCACATTGGTGCATCATGTGCATGCACTAATTGTAGTGCGTAAAATTGTTCAAAGATTCACTACCGACATTAAAAAAAAATTAAAAAAATTAACAAATTTTACACTAGAAGTAGAAAAAATAACCGTAGAAATTTAAAGGAAGGCATCAAAAAGAAGATTTCCTAGTTTCTCTTTGCGGTAGCGAAGGCATGGTTGTGGAAATGCGAAAAATGTTTGGAGGGTTTTGTTGTGGATGGAGAATGAGGATCGAATTTGACAATTCAGAAGCAACAAACTTTGGGGCAAGGGTACAATGAAAAGTATTAATGCTTGGAAGGGAGGAAAGCATTGACGGATGGCAAAATAAGAAAATCGGTCTGAGTAATTTTTTTTAGAACCACAGTGGGTTGTTGATTTCTATGCGTCACTACAATGTTTTCTATAGGAGAACTTAGACAATTAGTGCCCACCAAAATATTGTTTTTGCAAAACCCTTCATTTTCTACCGTTGCTAGAGAAAATGAGGGAGAATGAACTCTACTAAACCCTAATTCATTGTAGTGAAAGAACATTTCCAAGGGATGTTCTGGTGGTGAAATATGAGTTTGATGAGAGCTTGTAAGTATTAATTCTAATACCATCACTATCCATAAAAATTCATCCCGCTAACTCTTTAGAGGTGATTCTAATTTTCGTTATAAATTTTAAAATTTATAACAAAGCACTCACCCAAGATTATGTCAATTGTACCTCACGTCACACTTTTGAAGCTAACACGATGTAACTTTGACGTTAACATGATGCAATGTGGGTCAACATGACATACCTTTCATGCAACATGCCGTAATTTTTTATGGCATGTGACCCACGGCGTGTTGCATGTTATCATGGTTTACATGAGATGCATGACAGGTAGAGTGTAGTGGATTATAGCACAACGGTGGCCCTATATTACTTTAATTACATTAATCATAACCCTAATGTGTTGTAACTTCTTATCATGGCTTACATAAGTCTGTGCAAGAATTGGCTCTTCCAATTACACACACACACTAACACCCTAATAGACCCACAAAGGCCACAGTCCACAACTTGGTTGAAAGACTTCCCCAGGTTTGAACATAAGTATGAGTAGAGTTATGTCTTTATTGGAGCAGTAGGACCGCATAAGCCAACGCCCTCCCTTAAAGGAACAATGTCGATTCACCATTTGTATGTTGCCTCCAATCAAGGCCAAGAGTTGATGCTTCCAGTTATTGGGCCCATAAAGGCCATAGTCTTCCACAGCTTGGTCAAAAGACATACAAGTGGTTTGAACATGAGTATACGAGTAGAGCGATGTCTTTACGGGCGCCAACACCAGTAAAGAACAATGCCAAGACCATTCCTTAAAGGAACAATGCCAATTCACCCTTTGTACTGCTACCTCCAATGGAGGTTGAGAGTTGGCACTAACACACACACACCAACACCCTACTAGGCCCACATAGGCCACAACCCATAGCTTGGTTGAAAGACCTCCCCGGGGTTTGAACAAGAGTATATGAGTAAAGCTATGGCTTTATCGACACAATAGGACCATGTAAGCCAATGCCATCCCTTAAAGGAACAACGCCAATTCACCCTTTGTACTACCACCTTCAATCAAGGCCAAGAGTCAACTCTTCTAGTTACACACACACACACACACGCACACACACTAACACCCTATTGGGCCCACAATGGCCACAACCCACAGCGTGGTCGAAACACCTCCTCAAGGTTTGAACGTGAGTATATTAGTAGAGTTGTGTCTTTACCGAAATAGTAGGACCACGTGAACCAATGCCATCCCTCAAAGGAACAATGTTAATTCACCCTTTGTGTTGCTACCTCCAATCAAGGCCAACAATCGACTCTTCCAGTTACAAGCGTGCGCACGCGTGCACGCACACACACACACACACACCCCATTGGGCTCACAAAGGACATAATGCACAACTTGAAATATCAACACCATTTCTTCAAAGTATCTTGAGAAAGATGTGAAGCAATCTCATCACAGGAGAAAAAAGCCATATAAGGGTACCTCTCTAGTTTAGACATTGAAACTCCAAGAGCTCAAACCCTATGCAAGTGGTGTACACCAAAAGAAAGCCTCCTACTTGTGTGGGTGACACCGAATCTCGATGAGTAATTGACTTCTGGCATCGTGCACTTATACTTGATCATCCATTGGAGCAAGATGGTGTAAGCTCTCAATACATGCCTAGTCCACCTCATCCAAGATAGGCTCTTAGAATCTCTAGTCCATAAAATATAAGAAGCTTAGCAAAGGAGTCACATATGTAATATAGGTCAAATTTCTATTATTATCATCATTTTCTCTAGGGATTTATTTTGGATATACTTAGGAGTAGCAACCATCCATGGTAAGTTGTCTTGTTGACATGAAAGAATCAAGGTTTGCATAAGCAAATTATTGGTTGTAATCACACATACAATGCATATGAGAGTTATATTAAACACTATAAACAAGCAAATTATAGGCCCTCTCACCTCAAGGTTAAAGTTGCAATATTTATATGCTTAGCATATGTAAGGAAATTATGAAGGTGCTTCTTGCATGCATTGAACTATACTATCATGTTAAAAACATACTATTCTACAATTCATCATTATAACATTCTCTATTATCATATGATTTATTTAGGGGTTGGTGCACAATCATGATGGTCTCTCATGACGCATTATGGTAATGGAAATCTGAAAACACAAAGATTTGATGATGGTTCTTGTGGCCTTGGATGTGGTGGCAACTAATAAGAATTGAGGTTCCTCTTCACATTTTGAAGAAACAAAATGATGACATATTTAATAAGGCATAATCTATGAAATTTTTTTCCTAGTACCACAACTCTCTAATATGTGTCAATTTGTCTAAGCGGATCATTGTGCAAGTTTAAATGATCAAGTTGGAAGTGGTGTACCTACACCATCTTCATAAGAATATTTTTAGCAAGAGGGGGTACAAGGGTTGATTACTACTAGAACATTGAGCAATGGGTTACACATTGACTCTCCATCCCATTCAACCTATTCTAGAAATCCTAGAGGTCTTATGCAAGACCAAGACACAAAGCGGGTTGCAATGTTTTTGATAGAAGGGAGTGCTACCGCAATGGGCACCTCGTATTGCAACAACATAATGATAAAATTGTGTGGTTTGCCCTCACCATTTTTTAGAAAAGAAAGCTTATGAGGAGCTTGAGCAATGAAGATTGGGGGCCTAGCATCCCAAACCTAGAGCTAGTGAATGATGGTTGGGAACCCACCCCCAAGGACCTTAATGACAATAGTGAGTTCCACCTAAAGTAGTGATCTGGATTATGTTGAGAATGAAATGAAGGCAATGATATAACAAGGAAATACACTGAGATATTACAAGAAACACAGAAAGTAATCCACAATTTCTATTAATGAACGAAATGTACATGAACTGTAAATGTAGAGCGAACTGAACTCGCTAGAATGGTGGTAGTTTATCTCTAAGAAGATATGTGATGGTTACACATTCGCAAGATGTCATTACAATGAGGCTCAAAAGGCCTTTTTAACACATAATCAATGAGAAAACCCTAAACATCCAAAATCCTAACCTCAAAGGATGAAACACCAAAAGGTTTGTGGGCCCCAATGGGGATAGTTGATACATCAACTTCTTGAGGGCAAAACTTTTGCATATGATCTTTGTTTGAGGCGCTCGATATACTGTCGAAAAGGTCTAGCCGAGAAGTACAACTTTTGGTCGGGGGCATGGTATGATGTTGAGCACTTGTGGCCCCCCCACCCACTGAATGTCCAAAAAACAATGTTTAGGATCTCAAAACGGCCCCGAAATTTTGAGACTTGAAAAACAGTAGAAACACTGCCAAAGTGGAAAACTGTGTTTTGAGCCAGTGGAATAGGTGGGTGGCCACCGATATCCATTTGGATCAAGCAGGTCGCATTACATCAACCCCTTGAGTTAAGATTCTTGATGTTTGTCGTGCCTTTGATTGTTTGAGAGAAAACTCAACTTTATTTTTATTTGTGGCTTTCTCACACCTACATTGATTTTAGCATTATTATATGCATATTTGTTTCGAATTAGCTTGTTGGAGTTGCTTCCACTTTGTTTTTATAAAATGCCTAAGATGAACATTTCTTATATTAATATATTAATATTCAAAAAAACATTTTATAAAAAAGGGTAAAATTTGAAAAATCATTACTTCACTATTAAATCACATGAATGAGCATATATAGTGAATGAGAGCTTCACTGCTACTTTTGATTGGAAAAACAAAATGAAATTATATTAATATCCTTGAGTCAAAGTAGGTCAATGGGATCAAAGTAGTACAAGAAAAAATTAGCAATAGAGTGCCTAGCGAATCTAGGCTCTACTTAGAACAAAGTAGGTCAATGGGATCAAAGTAGTACAAGAAAGAATTAGCAATAGAGTGCCTAGAGAATCTAGGCTCTACTTAGAACAAAGTAGGTCAATGGGATCAAAGTAGTACAAGAAAATATTAGCAATAGAGTGCCTAGAGAATCTATTCTCTACTTAAGACAAAATAGAGAATGATCAAGATCAAAATCAAAAGCCTGATATGGGGTGAACCCAAATGGGTAGACCCTACACCATGTTGTAGAGACAAACTCTATAATGAAAAATGAGAAGAAAAGGCCAATAAAAAACATCCATTTCATTTGGCTATTTACATGCTTGAAAGCCATTTAGATATTGTGTATGCTTCTAATAAGACCCAATGCATACAACTTAGTTCTGTCATCTATGCAAGAACTAAGTTCTTAACACCGCAATGTCCCACAACAAGATAATAATTGTAGTGCACTTGCATCTTGAAGCACAAAATGCAAGCATCAAACCATTACAATTCAAATGGATCAATAAAAGTCGGTCCTGTTTCTTTTTTTTATTTTGGATAGAGAAAATTCCAGGACAAGTTATATATTCATGCATAGACCTTGACATTTTCTAGTTTTACCCATTTATAATTACCTAAGATAATCTTGAAATGCCCATGATAAGGTCACAAATAGCAAGCAGCAACACTTGGCCTCCACAAATCCAACCAAAAATCCCCTTTCCAGAACTTCCAATTAACATGCCAAATTCCTTATCTGCTCTAACTGACACCATAAATATATTTTTACTCGCCTGCAAGATCTACTGCTATTAGGTACTTTCTCGTTGGTCAACTTATTTACTCACTGGCAGGTGCTTTTGACTTACCGTGGACGTGTGTTCTTTGGACTATGTGAGCATAGGCTTGATCTGTCCTGTTATCGCACAGTTTGTAGCTAGGTCAAATGGCTATGAAGTAAAAGGCCAAACTGGCGTAACAGGAACTTATCCCACCCAATGTCACCACGATGGGGAGGTTCTTTCTCTTTAGGGAGGCTAGGCCCAGGGGAGACGTCCCCGGTAACCTGGAGTTTTGAAGAGGCAAAGGTTTAAAAGTCAAAGTAAAGTTCCCCCCTTCACAAGTCACCACCTAAAACAGATAGTCTCGGCTAAACAACCAATAATGAAGTGTAGGCCCAAAGAAGAACACCTGCCCGGAACAAAGCAACAACAAACCAATATATATGCAGACTATGATTCAATGGGTTAGTACTTCATAAGACTATCTAATATCAATATATAAGCAATTATAACAATAAATATTGACGAAGTCAATGTTTGTTAATATAG
>ML784386.1:417720-431756 GCA_009831015.1 Picea engelmannii | reverse complement strand
GTATGCACAAGCTCTAACCTTTCATTCTTCTTTTCTTTTCTGACTCTGAGAAATCTGACTCTCTTTTGTTTTCCATAAACACAATGCTTACAGAAGTCCAAATCAATTTGCTTAAGATCTGGCAACAAATTTCTTTTGTGAAGTATCTGCATACCCTTCTCACTCATGTGTCCTAGCCTATGATTCCATAGTGTTGTATCCACTCCTGTAGAAGCTAAAGAGATAGAAGAGTCTGTATTACCAGTACATAAATACAATGTACCTACCTTCTCTCCTTTTTCTATCACCAATGATCCTTTGATGACCTTCCACGTCTTATCTATAAATATGGATACACAACCTTCACTTTCCAACTTCCCTATTGAAATTAGATTTTTCCTTAAATCTGGAACGTGTCTTACCTCTTTCAACAACCATTGGTTTCCATTGCGTTGCTTTATTTTTACCTTTCCCATTCCAACAATTTTGCATGGTGCATCATCACCCAAATGAACCTATCCAAAATCACCTTGAACATAATCTAGAAAATGTTTCCTATGGGGTGTGGCATGAAATGAAGCCCCTGAATCTACTACCCAAGACTTTGAAATATTATCTACAAAAAGAATCAAATCATCTTGTAACACATCACCTGTTACATTTGCTTCCTGATTTCTCTCTTGTTGTCCATCTCTTTGTTTCTTTGGAGATCTGCAGTCTTTCTTTAGATGTCATTTCTTCCCACAATTCCAGCACTCTATCTTTCCAAGTCTGGATTTGGAACTGTCCTTCCTAGAATTCCCACGGTTCCCAAAACCCTTTCCTCTATTCTTTTGTCTTCCCCTATTCTCCATGTTCAACGCATTTGATGATGTCTCACGTGTTCTTTTCCATCGCATTTTCTCACTAAGGATAACACCAACAACATCATCAAATTTTAAAGTATTTGAACCAGAGAATGAGTTACTTACAGCCATGACCAAGCCGTTCCATCTTTCTGGCAATGAGCACAAGATTAGAAGAGTCCTGACCTCATCATCAAAGTCCACTTTTACAAAACTTAGTTGATTAGTAATCGTATTAAAATCATTTAAATGATCTGCAGCAGACCCACCTTCCGACATCTTCATATTAAATAATCTCTTCATTAGAAATACCTTATTGGAGGCCGATGGTTTTTCATACAATTTGGCCAATGCGTCCATCAAACCCTTCATTGTATTTTCTTTGGAAATATTGAAAGCCACCGACGCTGTCAGGCTCATCCATATCGTTCCTAGAGCCTTTATGTCAAGAATCTCCCATTCTTCGTCCTTCGTAGCCGCCGACTTCTTTGCTATTCCTCCCAATGGTAGGAATAGATCCTTCTGATATAAATAGTCTTCCATCTATATCTTCATAACTAGTAGTTTTGGCCGTTAAATTTCTCAACCCTAAACTTTCCATCTTCCGACATTGCTCCCACTCGAACCAAGAACCCTCTTTTCTTGTGAGTTACATTTCGCTCTGATACCATTTGTTAGAAAAAACAGGACCACGGAGCAATAAAATAAAACAAATGCGGAAAAAAAACACAAAAGATACACAATACAATAGAGACACATATTTACGTGGTTCACCCATTGTGGGCTACGTCCACCAGAGAAATTGCCAGGTCCTTCCTTTATTATTATCCAGCAAATGAAGGGATACAACCTACAACAAAACTTGGTGTAACTTCCTCTTCTTTCTCTCACAGTATCGTCTCTCAAAATACAATATTCGCCATCAACCATAGCCGCAATACATTTCCCTCATAAAAGAAGGTTTCCTTCTAGTGCAAAAAACCCTAACATAATCTCTATCGTTAGATCTGCAACCTTATAATGAACAGTCTAGATTTACAATGAAATTACAATATACATTTACAAGGCAATTTTTACTTTGGGGGCTTCACCCTCGAACTCCCAATGGGAGACGCTGCCCCCGAACCCCTACTGGGGGTCCGCTTGCCCCCAGACCCCCCAGCCGGGGGGATAGCCCCCCAGGACCTCGTAGAGGGGGTACCCCCCCTCTGCACTCCCCCGCGTGGAAGAGTGTACATACTTCTGTGGTGTAAATACTTCATGGGGTATAAACATGACTGAAAGTAAAAGACCTTTGAATCAGGAAGATAATCAGGCTCCACAACCAACAAGTCCTTCGTTGGCCACAACAGATGCCTTTATCAGTTGTCGGTTGAGTGGGATGACTATATCCAATGACACACACAGCCAAAATCTTGTCCTCTTCCCTCCTGCCTAACCAGTGCAAGAGATACATGTTTGTCTTGAAAACCCTTATGGAGAGGAAGATTGCATCAGACCCCTGTTAACACTTGAACAAGTAAAAGGAATGCCATAACAATCAAATGAACAAGTCTTAAGTTTATTCTTGGTTGATGCAAACTGCATTGAATATCCTAGGTCTTTTGCAGAATTGTCACATATTTTTAGTTCCAAAATTCAACAAACTTGGCACCCTGATATCACCCAATTATATACTTTATCACCAGCCTCCTCCAAGAAGGAATAAAGTACTGAACTTGTTGAGATTAGCATGGGAAAACCTTTGTATATCAACTCTATTTTGGAACCAAAACAAAAGACACAAGTAATTGAAATGCTACAAAGACAATTTGATGCCTTTGCATGGGATTATGAAGACATGAAAGGAATTCAAACTGACACATGCACACATCGTACCTACACTAATGACCAAATTAGACCAGTTAGATAACCTTAGAAAAGGATGAATCCAACCCTCAAAGATATTGTAAAAGAGGAATTGCAAAAACTCCTTCAAGCCAACCTCATATACCCCATTTTAGATAGTCAATGGGTGTCTCCACTTGTCATAGTTCCCAAGAAAAATAGTAAGTGGAGAATATGTGTAGACTTTAGGGAGTTGAACAAAGCCACTCATAGGGATTATTTACCCTTACCATTTATCGATCAGGTATTGGATACCTTGTCCAGAAATAAGTATTTCCCATTCCTAGATGGGTTTAGTGGTTATAACCAAATACAAATAGCACCCGGAGACCAGGAAAAGACCACTTTCACCCACCCATGGGGAACCTATGCTTATAAGGTTCTTCCTTTTGGACTTTGCAATGCCCTAACCACCTTCCAAAGGGTTTTCCTATCCATTTTCTCTGACTTGACCAATGATTGTGTGGAATTCTACATGGATGACTTTATGGTCCATGGATATGAATTCCAGGAAGCATTGACCAATATAGAAAAAGTCTTGATTAGCTGTAAGGAAACTAATCTTTCCGTAAGCAATCAAAAGTCAAATATGATTCTCACTGAAGGTATTGTTTTGGGACATCACATCTCTGGTTCTGGAATGAGACTTGATCCCGCAAAGATTCATAATATCACACAAATCAGAGTACCTTCCTCACAAAAGGAAGTTCGCATCTTTTTAGGGCATGTTGGCTACTATAGAAGATTCATTCTGAATTTTACAAGCTTAGTTATCCACTTATTTAAGTTATTATCTAAAGAAGCTAAATTTAATTAGAATGATGAATGCCAAGTATATTTTGAAGTTCTAAACCAAAAATTGTCAGGTACCCCTGTATTAAGAGGACCAAATTGGTCCCTTCATTTTCATATCTGTACCGATGCCTCAGACACATCCCTTGGGGCAGTTCTTGGACAAAGGGAAAATCAAATGCCTTATGTTATTTACTTTTTCAATAAAAACCTTTCCCCAGCATAAGTTAATTATACGGTCACAGAAAAAGAATTGTTGGTTGTAGTACATGCTATCAATAAATTTAGACATTATATTATAGGATATCAAGCTTTTGTACACACTGATCACTTAGCTATCAAATTCTTAATGAAAAAACCTATAACAAACCTTAGAGTTACAAGATGGTTTTTATTATTACAAGAGTTTAATATCAATATTATTGATAGACTTGGTAAGGATAATCTTGTGGCTGATTTGTTATCTAGAATGATTCATCTGGGAGATAATACACCAGTAGATGATAAATTCCCTGATGAAAATTTGTTTTCTATTTCTACATTTACCCCTTGGTATGCAGATGTAGCTAACTATCTTGTGACAGGGAATATGCCTCAGAAATTGTCTCCTAGAGAAAAAAAAAAATTAATTCAGCTAAGTGCAAACTACATGTGGCGTGATGATTGTCTTTATAAAACAGGACCAGATTTGGTAATCAGGAGCTGCGTAAGGGGAGATGAGATCCATGATATTCTTCAAGCCTGTCATCATGGTCCTTGTGGAGGCCAGTTTGTTGACAAGAGGACTGCTTATAAAGTTCTGCAATCTGGTTATCATTGGCCTAATATTTTCAAAGATGCCAGAACTTATGTATCCAATTGTGATGAATGCCAACAAATGGGTAAGCCTACAACATGAGACCAAATGCCACTTCAAGCCCAGTTAGTCATTGAACCTTTCGAAAAATTGGCATTAGACTTTGTAGGACCCATAAATCCTGCATCTAAAAAGAAAAAGTACATACTTGTATGTACTAACTATGTGACTAAGTGGGTTGAAGAAAAAATTTTACCAACTGCAAGTGAACAATCAGTAGTAGATTTCCTTTTTAATGACATTTTTAATAGATTCGGTGTACCTCAAGAAATTGTGACTGATCAGGGGACTCAATTAGCATCTAATCTAGTCAAAGTTGTTACGGAACAGTACCAAATCAAGCATAGGAAATATACACCTTATCATCCACAGGTGAATGGGCAAGTAAAATCTACCAACAAAGTCATTGAGTCCATTCTTACTAAAACAGTGCAGCTACACCACAAGGACTAGGATGATAGATTACTAGAAGCCTTATGGGCTTATAGAATCATCTGGAGGAATACAAAAGGACGTACACCTTACAAGTTCATTTACATGAAGCAGGTGCTTCTCCCCATAGAATTCCAGATCAAAACCTTCAGGACTACTGTACAAGTTCGCATGAACTTAGATGAAGCCCAACAAAAAAGGCTCTTCCAGCTTAATGAACTGGATGAAATCAGGCAGGAAGCACTTCAAATAACCACCCTTATTCAAGAGTAGAGAACAAAATAGCATAACAAGTATCTCAAAAAGAAAAAATTTCAACCAGGGGACTAGGCCTTGTTGTATGATAGCAGGTTCAAGAACTTCAAAGGCAAGTTAACTACTTGTTGGTCGAGACCTTACGATATTGACACTGTCTATGATAATGGTTCAATTAGGATAAAGATAATTGTCGAACATCAGACACCCCTACTCGTGAATGGGCACCGATTGAGAATTTATAACAAACTCTTATCAAAAGAAGAATTTCTGACATGTGTGCTACAAAATTCAGATATGCAGGTAATCAGTGAGGAAGGAGACCTTCCTACTGATCCACATTGATTGATTGATTTACTTTTAAAAACTTTTGTACATAGGTGTGTGGACCGTGTTTTGTTAATAAGGTGAGGGTAATAATGGATTCTCACCTCCTTTGTTTTATTTTCACATTTTATTTTGTTAGTAGATTTCTATAATTTATTTGATCTTTCACGAACTTGCTAAAATATCAGTTTGTAAGAATAAAAAATACTCTGTTCTGGTCCGGTACCAGCAGTCCTGTGTTGGTCCGGTACCATAAGTCTGTCCTTATACAGTACTATCAGAACATATCACCTAATTGACAAAGAATTATATGTCTATTTCAATATCTTATGTCAACTAATATGAAGTGTGAAGTCATGCAACAACCACTTAAGCTGGAACCAAGGAGCTGACTGCAACATCAGATGGCAGCTCTTATGAAGCAATAATTTCTTTTGGTTATGTTGCTGGCTAAAAGGAAGTATTTTAATTTCTTTTGGTTTTTTTGCTAGCTAAAAGGAAGTATTTTAATTTCTTTTGGTTCTGTTGTTGGCTAAAAGGAAGTATTTTAATTTCTTTTGGTTCTGTTTCTTGACAAAGAAGATATAATATTTTACCTATGTTGTGGAAGGAACCATACTTAAACAAATTTAGAGTTTATAGGTTTCCTTCATCAAAAGGTCCATTACAAACAACACCAGTACTTCAACATGATTAAAGGGATTAAAAATATTAGCCTACAAGTAAATATTTCACCCTAACTAGACTTCAACACTAATCATTGGATTATCTTTACTAAAGAGTAGCATATGAGTATATGAACACCCTCTGCCGTGGGCACACTAGGAAATTTTTATGGAAGAGGATGTATCAGTACCCTAAGCTAAATTTAGGTCATTCTCTTATGGACAAAATCAGACAAATCATACATCTGAATCATTCTAAAGAAATAATGTGTATACATAAGTCTATTTTTCCTTCAGACAAATCTTTAAAGAAATTCAAATAAGACAGTATACCTTCTAACCAAATATCATCCCAACCTATAAAAGGGTTGTCAGACGAGCCTCCCCTGTCACCTATGCAAAAGAACTCTTAAAAAAAAACCAAAATAGGTGACTATGGACACAAGGCCTCTGATAGAAAAAGGGTTTAAGAGACTAACCCGCCGGAACACTGAACAGGTCTACTGGTAGTGGGTACCGGTCTGTGGTATGACTAGGAAAATACATCAAGGTACTGAACATGTATGTTGGCAATGGTGCATTCTACCTGGGGAAGGTATGTCTCTCACTAAATATCACAACTACCCCACCGAAGTACTGAGAAAGCTTGTTGGCAGTGGATTCTGGTTGAGAAATGTCTCATTTGTACTTGTTTGATTGAAAAATTCACGTTTGTCATCTAAAAATGAACACTATAAGCAAATGTCCATTTGAGAATTACCCTAAGTCAACTTTACCGGTCTAACATCTAAATCCTACATTACCTAAGAAGGAAACTTCTTAAGAGTGGGACCCCGACTAGGGAGTCTAATCTACTTATACTGTGAAATTTATCCATAACATCTAATGATAGTAAATCTCTGAAGCAAGTTAGGTGGGATTTGTTCTTATGGAAAAATACAAAATTTCCTTGTTTTCATTGTTGAATGTTCTACTTAAGTCATCATAAGAAAGACAATTTCATTTTTAAAACAACAAATAGGTCATGGGATCATATGCTACGTGACAAATGTACTTTTGGAATTTGATTTGGTTTCTCTTCTCTTATCAATTTTCTTCCATGGTGATACAATGTGTCAGATCTTTTTGCATAGGGATATGCAACACCTTTGGCATGGGGGAGGGTCAAAGAGACCCTTTCAGGACTCTTTTCTAGACTCACATCTTATCTTCAGAGACCAACATGACCACATTACAACCCTGTAGAACCAGAAAAAAATGAAGAAATTCAAAGACAAGAACATAATAAAGAAGTTTCATAAAGCACAAGAAATTTCAGTACTAAGCCTCCAGAAAACTCCAGCCTAGAAAGATGAACTCTGATAATCTGCAAGCTTCAAATACAAAGGCATTCGCATATACTATGGGTATTGGTTCTACAATGGTAAAAGGAAAGGTAACATGGTATTATTTATTTTTCTTTGCTTATATAACTACAATAGGTATAAAAGTGTATACTAGATCTTATGACCTTATTGTTAAAACCATGCGCCTAACTTTTATTTCCCTCATACCCATATGCTTAACCTTAATCAATTTTCTCACCACATAAGCACTTAAAAATATGTTGAGGGAAAAATCACAATGTATGGATGTGGGTATGAATTGAAATGAGCATGACCAGTAATGATGAGCCATGACCTTAAACCAAGAATGGCTTCATCCTTAAGTAATCACGAATCCACCTCGTGTCACATAAAATTCATCGCTTAGAGGTCCAATTGCCTATCCCAAACAACAATGATTCCTTGATACCAAACGTCTTGCTCCCATCATTACACTAACGGGTAGAAATGAAATGGCTTATCTGGGTGGCGAAGCCATCCAGATGACCCTTATCTCGTCTTAATTTCCTTCGCTGCATACCTTCTGAATTATTGACGCCATCACTATTTTTCTTGCCATTACCCATCTTTCTCTAGTTCAGAACCTACTTCTCTTTGCGATATCCAGTATCAAACCCTTACGCTATAGACTGATTTTCACTCACATTTTATAAGGATGGTTGTGAGCAGACATGAATTGTTTTTCCAGATTTATAGGGAGACCGAGGAGTTCGAGCTATGTAGAGACAAGTATGCTAGAGCGGGATGGATGTTGTTTTTAGAAAAATTCACAGGATGTCATGAGAGGGTATCTCATGCATTTATACAAAGTTACGATGGAGAGATTGTGCACATAGGCGATCTGCAACTAACCATCAATGAAGAAAATTTGATTAAGGCCACGAGATTACCTAACAGAGGAGCCAAATATTTGAAAGGAGTAGGACTCAATAAAGAAATGTGCCAAAGATTTATGAAGGAAGACCATCAGCACCATGATTGGAAAAAGGGGATTTCTAGAAACTATATCAAGGAAGAATATCATCCAATGCTTGCTAGTCTTTAATGATTCATCACTTGTGAAGGCAGGTATGTTGTAACCTTCCTATACCATATTAGGCTTTTGTTGCACTTTGAAGGAGGTCGTGGAATTGACTTTCTATACTTTTTATGGATGAGTCTGAACAAGATGGTAAGAGGTGTCAAATCCTTATCTAATACTGAGAAAACTAGTATTTAACATTAGGGTCTTATCAAAATGCTAGTTATACATGAAATTAGGAAGCAAGGGTTTAGTTGGAAAACTCTCATCACTCCACACCTTTCCACAGAAAATGAACCTATAGAGGAAGCCCAGCCTGCTCCAGATGAAGATAAGGAACCTAAGGATAAAAAGGGCAAGAAAGACAAGGTAGTTGCATCATCCAACAGAGCAGGGAGCCAAAAAGATAAAGGTAGTAAACAACAAGGTCCCTCTTCCTCAGTTAATAAGACTCTTAAAAGTCAAGAATCGAAAGGTAAATCTGAATTAGTATAGGATATCTCAGTAGCAGCACTTGAGGAGAAGGATCATAAGTCAAAACCCTTGAGGAAAGAGAAGAGTATCTCAAATCATAAAGATAAAGAGTCCATAGAACAACCTCCTGTAACCATTCCAAAGTAAGAAAAGAGGAAAAGGAAACTTGTTAGCACTTCTGATCCATCACCCCCTAATAAAAGAACCACAAGGAGCATGGCAAAGAAAGGAAAATAAGTTCTCAGTCCTCTTATACATGAAGACCCAATAGATCTTACCTCCCCTTCCCTAGACCTACCAGTCTAGGATGACATCCCTAGCTTAACTGAGGAGAAAGTTACTATTACTTTGTGTGGGATGAGGGAGGAAGTGGAGGAAAGAGATCACATCCAGGCGAAAACAATGGGATCAATGAGGACATTAACAAAAGGATAGATGAAGAAGAAGATTGAGGACCTACAAAATCAAAATCAGGAACTAAAACAAGAGGTAAATGAATACGAGCTACTGGATAGATATATCAAGAAGGAAAATGAGCAACTAAAGGCAACCAGATAACAACTTTAAAATGACCATGAAGAGACTTATAATAAGCTCAAGAAGGTACTAAGACTCTTACAATATATTTGGGTCATAAAAAGGGAGCTGAAAGAAGAAGCCTCAGCTGTCAACATCATTGATCCACAGGAGTAAAGAGAATGGAGTCTCAAGTTTTGAAAATTTTGAGTATGTTTCAGTTGCATGAGGACATGCGATGATTTTGGCATGGGGGAATGTTGAGCCTCTAAATTGATATCCCCATTACCATATTATATTCCACATTTATACCTTTTTGGACTACCTAAGCTTGGATAAATGACAAAGAACACTACCACCAGTCACTTATAAGGTCATAAGGTAAAGTATATTTAAACTCATGCATTTTGTGGTTTATTAAGCTAGGAGACTAAATATTTCATGTACTAATGTTTAAAATTGCCACGTGTAGCCTTTGACCTTTGGACAAGTTCGACACTTCTATGTCAGCCCAACCATCTGGTACTTATGCACTAGATCATTCACTGTCACGATACAGTACCAACGTCTGTAGACTGTTCTAGTCTGGTACCAACCAATTGTGTGATGCTCGGATCCAGTACTATCTACCGTATCTCACCTATCATGATCAGGTACCAATACAGGAAACAGAGCATGCTAGGTTTAGCTCTAGATTGTGTATGTTGTTGAATGTTTATTAAATCATCAAAGTTCTAGAAAGACTATCTTAAGCTAGTTTGATTATGGCTTCATCCTCATACATTTCGTGTCATGAGGATGAAGCTTAAAATATGTAACTGAATGGATAAATTTGACAATCACTGGTCTGCTAAAGATCTCACCTCCTTGTGTTTCACGATTGAGAATTTTTTAAATAGTCATGGCAAGGATTGCGGGAGATATATAGAGAGATAGCATAAAACAACAGGTGAAGCAGCGTTGTATATTGTAAACATATCATGAGTTTGAAGTTTAATATAAGAATATCCTTTATTTCCATGTCTTGATCATTTACGAATGAATGTGAGTTGAGATGTTAGTACAGTTTACTTTCATGTTTTGATATTTGACTAAGAGTGATGTGTAGATTGAAGGCCAACTTATTGTAGACTCCAGTCGTTGACCTGTTGAAGCAACAAGGGCCCACCGCCCAACAGAGGTCAGAATCCTTATAGATTAGTATTAGCATTTGATTTCAGTAGTGTAACTGTTAGATTATCTGTAGCTTTGATTTCTCAAATTTATTTCATCATCTCTCACAATTTCAGATGTTAGTAGCACAATTCAGTTTAGGATTTTAATTACATGATTGCTTAAGATCTTCAATTACTCTCTTTTTGCATATGCCTTGTTTCTATAATTTGATTTCTCTTAGTAAACATAAAAGTTGGCAGCAATAGTCAAATACATTTGAAAAAGAACTAGTGAAATTCACAATATATTATTGTGAACCAAAACATACCAATTTATTGGCTATTGAAATATCCATGCTATGCCTTGATGATTATGCTTGAGGATTATATGCTCTTAGAAATGCATGTGTTCATATGCATGACATATTCATTAATTAAATGGTATAGAGGGAAAGAGTGTCTCATCAAGGATGGGGAGGTTATATATATATTAAATTAATTTATTATAAAAATAAGTTAATTTTATTAAATTAATATTATATATTTATGAAGTTCAACCTTACTTATTATATGGTAAGAATAAAAATCTATTTCCAATTGTGAATTATGAATTGTGAAGGATGTATTTAAATTTTACATATTTATGAAATTCAATTTTATTTATATAATAAAAATAAGAATTTATTTCTTATAAACTATTATCTAATTATTTTAAATAACAATAATGAATCAATCCTTTTTATCAATAAATATAACAAGATCAATTAAAAACTAAATTATGACAGATTTTAAGAAAATAACAGTAGGACTTTATTATCAATAACTATCCTCAATATCAATTGAGAGTTTTATTACGTTAAGGAGAAAAAAAAACCACTTCCACTCAAAATGCTGACGAATAGACGATCACAGTGCTAATGCTAAAACCATGACGACTAAATGATCACAATGCAAAGCTACCTAACACTCGTAAGCAAAATGTCATATCTCCCTTCCTGCAAATGAGATAGGAACTCGATGTGTCTTAACTTTAGATTCATTAGATTCTCATATGTTTCTGGTACACATGCTGTATGATTATTTTCCGATCACCTATTTCCCTATGCCACAGAGAAAGATTGCAATGTCTTACTGAATTCCGACTGAGCTTACCACAAGTCTCCCTCAGTTTAATACATCATCACTTACAAGAGCCTTGTGAGTTCTTGTCTTGTAATTTTTTTTTCTATCTGTGTATATTTAATTTTTATTTTGTTTTTTTTATAGATTTATATTTTATTTTTGTTTTGTTTTTTTATAGATTTAAAGTTATTATAATAAATTTATAGTGAATTTTATTCATGTTATTTATGAAAATTGATAATAATCATTCTTCACAACCATCCAAAATAAACTTAATTAACTTTATATTTTTTAAATGTTTTGTTTCATTTTTATAATACATGTTAAGAGTAAAACATTCTAATATATATTTATAAAGACAATCCTATTCAAATAATAAACAAAGCTTTAGAAATTGAAAATGATTCAGTAATTATTTTTTCTTAATCAAAAATTACTATGGTGTCCAATTCTCAATATGGATTTCATATGATTTGACCTCAGAGTCTTCGAATTAACCATCGCCCTTAAATGCAAGACTGTAAAAATATTCCATTGTTCAGTGCGATATCCATTTTAATTGTTGGAATGACTGTTATTCAAAAATATTAGAATGACTCTTATTCAAAATTATGAATGAGTTTAAAAAAAAGAAACTGAGAGGTTTTCAAAAATATTTTAAACTTAAGTTAAAAACATTTTATTTGAGTAGGGATGGTATAAGGATGTGTAAGCTTGATTAAATTATTAGAGAATAAAGAAATATTTTTTTATATAGAATAAGGATAATATTAAAAATATTGTTATATTTAAATTTAATTAAAGTTGGGGTGCTATAAAGAATTGGAGGGAAAAAGAAAATTAAGATATTATAAGGAGGTGATCAACCCTAATTTAGAAAATTAAAAATTATACAATTCCCAAAATATACTGGGATGAGAAGATCTATTATCTTTCAAACACTAAGAAAGTCTAAGATGAAAAGCACTTCATTTTAAAATATCCAGCCTATATATAGATTAAATCTCAATTTCTAAAGATCTAATTTAGAAAATCAAAAGTTCTACAATTCCCAAAACTTAATGGGATGAGAGAATCTATTATCTTTCAAACACTAAGAAGGTCTAAGATGAAAAACACTTCGTCTTAAAATGTCCAACCTATATATAGATTAAATTTCAATTTCAAAAGATCCGTCAAACACTAAAAAGAGTTAAATAATCACTTACCTTTTTAAGATTAGATAAACCAAATTCTATCTCAAAATGTTACTCAACATCATCATCCTATCTAACCCTAAAAACAAATTATTAATCCATCAATTTCACTTTATAATTAAAGAAAGTTGTTATCATCATATTGAACCCCACAAACAAATCATTACATGATTATAGTTCTAATTAAAAAAAGTTGTTGAATGAGATTATGATAATAGGTATAATTAAAGAAAGTTGTTGGAATGAGATTATTCAAATTAAAAGTTAAATGATTGAGGAAAAGAAATGCAACAATTCATTTATGTTTTAAAAATTTGAATTCATGTATGATTCGAATTCAAAAGAAAAGACAATACGCAACGAAAAAGAATTCTATTAAAGTCGAAATGCACAACCCAACATATGCCAGAATGGCTAAAGCTGGGGAGTTGCTATAACAATATCCAACTAACTATTTCGTTCGAATCTGCGGACAGATGGGGAGGCTGCAAAAGCTTTCAAGGTGATATCACCTTGCCTTGTAGGGCAAGGCATAGACCGTTGGATAAACTGACCTATTAGATTGAACCACCATTTCTACTATTTTGCGTCTGTGGGGTACCCTGTCTCAACCCTCTCTGGTGCTTTCCTTTTAGGGTTGCTTGCTTACTTTCCAGCCATCCATAAATACATCATATTTTCCCTTGGGAGATATCAGCCATCCGTAAATTCATCATATTTTCCCTCGGGAGATATCTGCAGAAGTATTGTCAGCTTTGTCTCGTCCTCACAAAATTAAGCCTTAGTGTGTAGTATTGATTGGTAATTCGTACTCTCCCATCTCCAAAGTTAGCTCCGTTTGGTCTGTACTGATAATTTGTAGAGCAAGGACAGTATAATTATAATGGCATGCGGAGTAGTCAAGTCTCTGGCGTGTTTTCTCTTGCTGTTGAACTTGTGCATGTATGTGGGTGTGGGTGTTATTGCAGGATGGGCTCTTGACAAAGCCCTCAACCACACTTACTCTAATGGTATCTATTAATCTGTAACCCCAAAATATATATTCTTCTTCCGTTTATACATGTATCATATGACATCTACGCATAATTTGTTTTTGTGCTTTGTTTCATGGAGTGTTTTTCTGATTGATT
>ML784386.1:402894-417620 GCA_009831015.1 Picea engelmannii | reverse complement strand
AATTATTACACATCTATATTGTATGCTATCAAGTGTATCAATGAAACATAATATTAATAAAGTTAGATGCTATGATTAAACACAAAATTATTATATCCACACACAGAAAACCAGAATTATATTCATAACTAAATACAAATAAGCTAACCTTGATTGGGCGATGGGCCCTTGCCGTACCAACATGGAATCTCTTAAAATAAACTTATAGAAGAGAATATTTTAACACACACATAGAATCCATGAACTGCAATTTATATCATTACTTCAAAAAACATAGGTACAATCAACAGTCTTCAAGAATCAATATTACAACATAAAAGTGCTTAATTATATCTATTTGTATCTATCATGTACAAGGATCTTTCTTTAAAGAGAAATGGTCATTACAATCAAAGTATGGATATGACATCAAATGTCTTCACAAATATTACAATTGGTTGATGTATCATTTTTCAAGGGAATGATTTCATCCTCATGACACGAAGTGCATGAGTGATGAAATGTATCGTGGTTTTCAACGAACAAAGAATGTTTGAGCCAAAAAAATTCCTTGGAGCCATCGAGAACAACCTCGTTCAAACACACAAACCTGCAAATGTAGAACGAGTACCTGATGCGCACAACTAGAGAAAAAGACTGGTACCAGACGCACACAGTCACATAAATCGGTATCAGACACACACATTCATATAAATAGGTATTGGAATAACATAGGGATATGTATCAGATGAGCGCATAAATAGGTATCAGACGAACTCATCATTGGTACTGGACAATCGTGAAAATAGGTACCAGACGAGGGTAAAAATAGGTACCGGACGAGCTAAGTACCAGATGAACGTTGAAATAGGTACCAGATGAATAAGAGATGTTGTCATAAGTTCTTCTTGGATCATTCAAAGTAATTAGATATAATTAAACATAAATTATTCAATCCCAATCATTAATAAATATCATAAATCATAATTAAACATAAGTTACCTCATATGTACACAATAATGGCTAAAAGACATGTATGTTGAGGAAAATAGGCAAATAGTGCATATGTGTGAGGAAACATTTGTCAGGATATGGGACAAGATAAGGAAATTGGAGGTAACAAAAATGAGGCTCAACAATTTACACCTTCATGAAATACAATATGACCCAAATATTTCACTTCTTGAATCCCAAAGGAAGACTTGGCAGGATTTGCATAAAGTTGTTGTTCTTCCAAAAGTTGTAATATTCCGTCAACATGTTGTATTTTCTCTTCCAAATATTTGTTGTATATTAGTATGACATCAAAAAATACCAAGACAAATTTTCTAAGGAATGGTTTGAAAATACTCATCAAGATTTGAAATGTTGAAGGTGCATTAGTAATCCAAAATGGAATTAACAAAATCTCATGCTGACCTTCATGTTCTAAAATTTGTTTTGAGAATGTATTCCTGTCACATTCTAATTTGATGATATCCCAAACGAATATCTAGCTTAGAAAATAAAATTTCTCCATGCAATTCATATAACAATTCATCAATGACACGAATAGGAAACTTATCTTTGATGTTCATTTTGTTGATTTGTCTATAATCTAGACACATATCCCATGAACCATCCCTCTTCATAACCATCTCTACTGGTGAAGAAAAAGATCTTTGGTTGGTTTGAATGATTCCCACTTCTAACATTTCTTGGATCATATGCTCAATATCATTCTTATGTAGATATGGATACATGTAAATCCTAATGTTAGATTGTACACTTCTTAGTTACAAATGAATATCATGGTCATGATATAGAGTAGGTGGAACACCCTTAGGAATCTCTATAAATACTTTTGAATGGTTTTTTATAACTATTTGGAGATCCACTACAGAAAAGGATATAGATGTTTGAAGGTTTGGTGACAATAATTGTGCAATTACACCATGGTTTCCCTTTTTGAGAAAATGTTTTCATGCTATTAGATCTTATCACCTTAGAGGGTTTCCCTTGGATACGTCTAATCTCAATTTCCCTTACTTCTGAGGAAAAAATCATGAAAATATATTGAAATTATAGGGACAGACTTACCAATGATTGTAACCATTGGAACCCTAATACAACATCAACACCTCCCACTTGGATGGAAATCACGAGACTATCCAATAAATACTCCCCCATATTGATCTTGAAACTATGACACTTTCTAAAACAACTTATGATATATCCATCTCGAATCATTACTTGAAACTCTGGTGTTGAAAAGAGAAGGAAATTGAGATCTTTTTCTAATTTGTAATTGATAAAGTTATGGGTACTATCAGAATCAATCAACATTGTTACCTTTTTATTTTTTATGTATCGTTGTATCTTAAGGGTTTGTGGAGTATTGATTTCAGTCAATTCATGACAAGATACCATTGGAGTAGTCTCTTCTAGATATATATCTTGTGGTGGTTCCAATTCTTGATCTTCTTCCTCTTCACAGTTAACATAGAATAATTTATTCTCATTGCATTTGTGCCCTTTACTATACTTATTTTCACAATTGAAACATAGTCCCTTTTCTCTTATTTCATCCATTTTTTGAGGTGGCAACCTAGTTAGTTTAGGATAGGGAACATGGTCCTCTTTATAGTTGTTAACGACCACTCTTCTTGTAGCCATATTCGTTTTCCATTTTCCTTTCCATAATGAATCCTTGATCTATGGATTTAGGTTCAAAGAGATGCACCTCATGTTGAATTTTCTCCATTAATGTTCTCATAAATACATATAACAAATTATTCTCAGGAATGTTCTTTACCTGCAGACAAATCTTTTGGAATTGTCGAATGTGCTTTGTAATTGGAGCTTTTTTTTTCAGAATATTTATCAATTGACTAAAGAATTTATTTCTCTTTATATCCACAAAATGTGATATCATTTCAATCGTAAAAATGGACCAAGAGATAAAAAAAATTCTTTTTTTCTTTCACAAATCCATTGATATCAAACAAATTGATAATTTTCTAAATACAAGGATACAATAGGTACCGTTTGTATTCTTGGTGTTTTGTGTATATAAAATAATTGCTCCATATGGAATATCCATGTTATAGGATATTAACCATCAAACTTACTCATATAAATCTTTGGAATGAAGTAGTTCATTGGTGCCACATTGAAACCGTTCTTCTACATTTTCATGATTTCCTTGCAATTTGATATCTCCTTTATGGAGTCTATCATATAGAGCATGGAATACCATGGAAGATACAAAAATTTTCAATTCTAACATCATCTTTTCAATATTATTTTCCATCTCTTTCCTATTTTCATCCATCTTATTTTCCACCACATTCATATTCTTTTCCATTTCATTTCTAAGGTATTCTTGTGAATGTGATAAATTCAATGTTTTCAACATACTATCACTCATTTCGTCAACTTGGTTCTTTAATTTGGTTAGCCTATTTTCCAAGTCTTCACTTTCCTTAGATGCCATGTTTGATTTTTTATTAGGAGTACTAATATTATTTCTTGTAGAACATTTTTTCATGTGATATAATAATAATTATCCACTTTTTCCTCTTTCAAAACCTTAATTTGGAGTATGTTTGGATGGGTGATCGTTGTTCTAATATATCTATGAACTTTAAACCCTTCTAAGTCTGAAATTTTGGCTTGTAGTACGCTGATATGGTTTCTTAAACTCCTGAAAATTTCACAGTTTGAAACTTCGGTGGTAAAAGGTTATAGTAAAAATACCAAAATGTCTTATTTAAGACTAATTTTAGGATTCGTAAACAACACCAAATTCCATGAGATATATCTCACAAATTATAATTCTTCAAATTATGAAACTTTTTCCACGTATAATTTGCTATGTTTTCTTAGGATTCTGAAAATTTAAGAGTTTGAAACTTCATAGAAATTTGTTTATAGAGAAAGTAAAAAGATGGTTATTTTGAGACTAAGGATTAGTCACAAACCCCAATGTCCTCAGGATACATCACCAAAAATATAACGAACCAAACCTTTAAATGTTTTCCACTTGTATTATGATACTTTAATCATCCTTCACAAAATTTCACTATTTCAAACCACCCATAAAAGAAGTTATAGTAAAATGTCAAAGATGACTCTTTTAAAACTAAATTCTAGGATTAGTAAAAAATCCTATCTTCCATAGGTGATATCTCCAAAAGTATAATGAATTGGAACCTGAATTTTTTACCAAAGGTACCTTGATATGTCTTATAAGTAACCTCCAATTTTTTTTTTCTGAAAGAACACACAAAACAATTTATAGCTAGAATTCTAAGATGGCTCAGTTGAAGAAGAAAAACCATAGGACCGATTCTTATATACCAAATGTTATGAACCATCGCCTAGAGAATGATAAAAAAATCAATGAATAACAATCCATTTCGAGAGGGAAACCTCCTTTTACAATATATTGAATGTACAAGATGAGATGAGATGATCCTAAGACTAGGTCTCCTTGATATATATATATATATATATATATATATATATATATATATATGAGAGAGAGAGAGAGAGAGAGAGTAAATTTATAATGAAAGATTGCAATGAAGGGTTCTAGTTGACCTACAAATATAACAATAGAACTGTAATAGTTCAATATCTAGGGTTTAATAAGGGGTTTTATACTTGACATGGGGCCTTGTCTAGGGATTAATAGGTAGACCCCAAATTCCATTATAGTGAATGGCATAGTATTAGGGTCAAATTCTAGGAACCATGGGTAGAAAAAGTTCAGTGTTTTCCCAAAAACAAAGGTGCCTTTCTGATAATCAACATGATTGTAAAACATGACAATAAAAAATCCTTTTGATCATAGAGATAACTGAGAATGTTTTTTCCAATTTGAGTGAATCCACTGATACAAATATGAATGAGGATAATACCCATTAAATGTACATATGACCACATTTGAGTCCAATATTGAGTGGATTTTTTTGGCTCTTTCTTTGAGACTCCAACAAGGGCACCTTTTCTAATATCTTCGTTATATATGCACCAAGCATAAGAGGGATAGAATAAATGGGAGTGTGTACTTTGTTTTTTATTGCATCCTTAAATGAAATGGTTTTGGAGGATGAAGATGCACCTTTACCCACTATTCCTTCACACCTGTAAAACTAGAAAAAGATTTAAATGCTTGCATATGTTGTAGTATGATAATAGATCCCAACCCTCAATTTGTTTCCTTGCAAATAGAATATGTTTCTTTTCCACGTAGATATTCTAAATATGCTCTAGTTTGAGCTTTCTATGTATCACATAATCTCTAGAATGTGCACATAGCATCAAAGTTTTTTGTGTGGACAATTTAACCATGATTTGAAAGTGATTTTTTTCAATAGGAATTTCTTTAAACACTTTCCTTGTAATCATTTAATCAAACATTGACATACACCATTAGATTTTAGTAGCTACAAGCGTAATGACTTGAGACTACCTTGTACAATAATTATGTCAAACACTTTGCAAGAAAACCTTTAATCAAACACTTGACAAAAAAAACTTCGTTGCCATGGTATTCCTAAATACTAGGAAGAAATGATCAAATTATTCTAAGAAAATCATGTTGGGAAGAAATTGAACAAAATAAAAATGACCAATCATCGTGTGATCCTCGGTCTCTGGCTACCCTAACCCCTACATAGAGAGTTTTTACAAATTCACATTGTCAAACCCCGCCAAATGCAAGAGAGAATATAGGAAAAATTTCAAGGGAAGAGAAACACATGAGGAGGAGTGAAAAATAAGGATAGATACTTTGGCTGTAAAATATACATTCATGAGTTGTCATTGCATGTTGAAGGTCATAACCAATCCCTACAGGTCACCAAAATACTCTCCATTCTATTGATGTACATTGACTCTACTCTAGATGTTTCCCAAAATACTTATAACTAGGTTAATTTGCATTAATTCCTTGCGACTTGCCATGATGTTTCCATTCTGGGACATCAATATTGAACAATTATAATCAACCATGCTTACTCAATTCTTGTTTGTATATACGTTGATGTCTTTGTGTGGTTCCATAATATGTCTCCAATGAAAAGAAAGTTTATTATGAAATCTTTATTTGTTATTAGAATTTCATATTACAAGCATAACACTCAAATCACTAAAATAAATTGAGAATGTAATAAAATAAGATAAAACAATAAATATCACACCATCCACATAATGAACATAAGATGTACCCTAGGAAATCAATATGGGAAAAACCAATGAGAAGGTGAGGACTATAACTTGCTCTTTTTTTTTATAAAATATAAAATGAAAATATAAAGAATGGAGAACTCACTATGGAGTTGTGATAGATACCATATCTTGAATAGCTACTACAAGGGTTTTCTACTTCCTATGTTCTTCTCATAATATCCCGCTTCTTTTCTCTAGTGAACTATGGAACAAAAAATAAATACAATAGGAATGAATCCCTTTCCTTTCCTAGTGGCTCAATATTTAGCATGTCTTCATAATCATCTCAGGTTAGGGTTAGGATTTTTGCATCCTTCAACTCTCAATTAGGGTTTAGGTTTTGGAACCTTTAAAATATTCTTAAATGTCCACATATGACTAGATCCACATGTGAGTGATGAGAGATAATGTGGAATTCACTCAATACTATGGTGGTAAAAACATAGGTCAACTTGCAGTGGCATAACTTCCTCATATTGACTTCTATTAAAGTGATATTCCATTGTTGGAAATCTCTCAAAGAGTAGAACAATGTCAAAGGTATGGGAATGATGTTGACGGGTCAAAAGTATTGTCTAATTACCCAAATGGGCTTTGTAAGTTTCAAGACCCCAAATCAACAAAATAAGATATGACCCTAAAATGAGTCCTACAAGTCCATTATGTGGGCTCCAACCCAAGCCCCCTACTTTAGCGTACTTAGTAGTTAGGCAATGAATGTACGAGGCCATTTTATTCAAACAATGAACATTAGGTGGTTAGTGGATAGTTAATCAAGGTAGAAGGGCCATTTGTATTAAATAATGCCCACTATAAGGTTTATATGTCTCATTGACGATGGTACCACAATTAGTTAGGGTTTTTCTTGTGAGAAACTATTTATAGAGGTAGAAGGATATGTATTATTTTCCTAGTATTGTTATTTTATTGGAGCTCTAACTCAATTGGAGGTTTTCCCCTGAAAGAGGCATGTAAACATTGTTATTTCTTTATGGATTATCAATACAAAGGTTATATTTTGGAGTTTTAATATCATTGTCTCTCTTATTTACTTTTATGTAGTTTTGTTTCTTTGGATATTGCTCATAATTCATAGTCTTAGCAGGTTAGATACACTACATCCATAGACCCAACTTTTCCACTTAGAAAGTACCAAAAAATATTACAAATTATATAGTGTTCCTTTTCAAATCAAAAGTAGGTTTTTTCATGCAACAAGTTCCCCTCTTCAAGTTGCAAACACTATGCAAATTAGTGCATTTTCTAGCTGGGAAATACTTAGTTTTCTATGATATTCTTGATAATTAGCAATCTCTAGACCAATGGAATATAGTATTCCTTTGCCAACCAACCAAAAGCCAAAAAATCCCCCTATCCTTATCCCATTATGTATTTATTCTATGCACATTTTATTGGGAAACCCAAAGGATTTCTTCTTAGCATTACCAAAATTATACGGTCAGTGAATGTAATGTAGGAGCATCTCTCCACGTCAACAATGCGCTAGCCAACCAACACATTAAACACACATTAATGAAGAAAGGGAGAGGCGCAACCCTCTCAATTTTAAAATTTGAAATGTAATAAATGGTTGTAAGGCTGATAAATGCCAGACCACGCCTTTGTACAGGTAGTGGTTAGGGTTGCCTTAAATGGTTACCTGTAGCAGGCCCAGGTCGTAGTCAGGCCTGGAAATTCATTTATGGAATGAAGACGTAGATGTATGGAGCCGGTCTGTGATAGCGATAACTCAGAGACGGTGATGAGGATAAGCTCATGGGAGCGCTCATTTTGTAGGAGGAATGTTAGGACTCGGAGTAGAGAGTTAGAGGAAGAGGAGATCTTGGTTAGAGAAATATCAAGAGAGAGAGCTAAGACTGGTTACAGTCCAGACTTGTAAAACATCTGTATAGATACACAGAGATTAATAGAAAATAATTTTTTCCTGCATACGGTGTGTTTATGAGGTTATATGTTTTTATGCATCTAATGTTTTAAATGCGTAACTGGCGAAGAATTTCAAAGGTTTCAATTTCTTCTCGTCTTTGAGTTTTTGAGTGCTAGGAGTGCACATAGTCTGCAAGGTGTGCGTTGACAGGGGTGAGGTAAACTCAGGAAAGATCAAGAGGGATAACGTTGAACCTTCACCAGCAGAAGTGCAAGGAGTGCACAGGAAGAACTTTGTCTCGAGTTTAGGGAAAACAGAACTACTGAAGGTTCTGTAAAGCTCTGCCAAGAGGGCATTGAGCATGTGCATAGAGTGCCTAGGAGGGACTCTATTTTGAGTTCAGGGGGAATAAGTGTCGAGGAGAGACACTTACAGATTTGTTGAACACTCTCTAGGCTCTATAAGGCGTGCATCGAGAAGAAGAACGCCAGGAGGGCATGAAGTATTTCTCTACAAGAAATACTTCGAATTGAGTTATTCAAAACCTCAACAGCACCAGGAGTGTGTGAGTGTGAACTTGTCTCAAGTTCTTAAGTTCAGGAGGAACAATGCCTTTGCGCACAGAGCAATATCAGAAAGGAGCAGAAGGAAGAGAAAACCTTTCGAGGTTTCTAAGTTGACAAAGCTCAGGAGGGGAAGCGTTTCTATAACGCAAACAAGACCTAAAGTAACTGGGTTCACAAGAGGAAGAGTCAAAGGTCAAAACCTTCAACACTTAGAAAATATCCTAAGTTAGAGAGCAAGGAAATTTCAGGAAGGAGGAGCAACAACTGCCATTAGATCAGCTGGAAAGACGAGATTTGGACCATTAGATTAGTGTTCAGATAGAAGGAGCGCACATAAGAGATGTTCAAATCTGAGTCGTCATATCTAGAGGCATGGATCAACATCCGTTCATCTCGAGGTAAGGTTCGCATGGTTTAATTTTTCGGCATTTCATGTACCGGGAGACGTAAGAGGAGGTTCTTTCGGCTCTCATGCCAAGAATCACGAAAGGGAGGTTTCCAATTAGATCTTGACCATCAATTAGAACGAGTTCTGGTCCATTGATCGTGTGGAGTCTGGACCGTCAGATCTCATGCAGAGGGTCAACAACTGCATGATCTGCGAGATCAACATGAGTCTTAGTGCTCGTGCCAAGGAGGTGTTTCGACATTTTGTTACCGGGAAATCCGAGGGAAGAGTCTTGACACTCATTCCCCAAAGTCACAAAAGGAGATTTCACGAAGGGATGTAGACTGTCGGTCACAGAGGTTTATGAGCCGTTAGATCTGGAGCATGCGTGGTAGAGATCAGGAGGCCATCGACATTTTCATCGCCAGAATAACACGAGTGAAGACTGGTGAAATCTTGTGAAAGGAGAGTTCGCGAAAACATCAGGGTCGTTCATCATCGAGGACACTTGACGAGGGGTCAGGGTTTTGGGGAAACCCCTGAAAGGTTGCGGGCCATCGATATAGTTGGATCATGGTCTTTTGTTCAAAGAGGAATCTGGGCTGTTGATATTTCAAGGAGGGATTTCGGTGTTTCGTGGACTAGGAAAACAAGAGGGAGAATATTTCGGCTCTCATACGAGAAATCGCGAAAGGGTGAACACCATTGATTGAAGGGAAGATCTGGATTGTTGAGCTTCCAAGGAGGAACTTCGAGGTTTCGGAAACCAGAAGATCAGGGAACATAGGCCCTCAACTTTGCAAGTCGTGAAGTCCTGAAACACATTGGGACATAGCCCTAGGTCATGGGATAAAGGTCGCATGGTGAGAAGCGAAGGGAGGCGCTAGCTCGTGGATCGACATTTCGGGATTTGGGGGTTCAATGGAGAAGGAGTCGTGAGACGTGATGTCTTGACTCATGAAATCGTGAAACGATCATGGTCGTCGATCGAGGAGGACATAGGATTGTTAGATCTGTTCTGGAGAAGTATTCAAGTTTCGGGGATTTGATAAGGCAAGGAGGAGAGGCATTGCATCACGATTCCCTGAATCGTGAAACCTGAAGTGATCAAAGGATTTGAGCCCAGGGTTATGGAGAGTGGTCATACAGGCAGAGGCTACGGAAAGAGATAGTGCTCACTAAGCTCTTTTAGGGGTTTCGAGAATTTGGGTACTGGGGTTTCGAGGAGTCAGGGTTGGACGCATTCCAATCTCGCGAAACCTAAAGCGCCAAAGGGATTGGTGCTAGGTCATAGGAGAGGGATCACATGGATGCAAGTTAAGGAAGGAGCTAGTGAGATCTAGGCTCTATTTTTGGGTTTTGACATTTCGAAGGACAAGGAGCCTGGGAGAGCTCATATACAGAACTCCCGAAATGCAAAAGTCGTGTAGCCTAGAACCTTGGGTCACATCCCAGGGTCATGAGAGAGGAAGGGGCTAATAGAGAAAGGTGCCAACGCCAAACTAGGTGTTGGTTCATAACAAACAAGGGCGCCAAAAGGTGGGGTGTGTGCGCAGTTTTAGCCAAGGCTTGGGTAGGGACAAAAAGGGACCTGTGGATTTGTTCAAGAGGTTCCAACAGGGAACCAGAGATCCATTTTGACTCGTGGAGGTAGAATGATCCAGTGACTAGGAGTTCGTGGACCCTGCTGAGGTAGGGGGTCTGCATCAGGTGGTATCAGAGCCACTTTTTGTCTGTAGATTTTAGGCAGAGGGAGGGAGAGTGGATAAAGAACAAACTCTGATACGCACCATCAGGTGGTATCAGAGAGAGAAATTCCATTTGTAGATTTCAAACGGAAGAGAAGAGGAAGACAGAGTGTTCATGCTCTGTGGTGATTGTTTGCATGTATGCAACAGTCAATAGACAACATGGTGAGTTGTAAAAGGAGATGGAGATGCTCTTGGACGTAGAGTGATCCATAGGCTTTCCAAGAGGGCAGGTGGAAGATGGAGATGGCTATTGAAGGCCGTGAGTGTGGTGGAAGGGGAGACCCCCAGCATAAAAGCAAAGCAGAAATTGATGAGGAACTCGCTGAGATAAGAGCGAGAATAGAATAACTGACATTGAGGATGCAGTAGGAGGCAAAGGTACAATGGAGGTAAGAATGGCCTCTGAACAAGAAATCCAAATGGCCTATTCGAAAGTTGCTATCCAGAAAAAAACAACAAGAGTTGAAGAAGTGGTTGAGGTATGCTGAAAACCTCAGTGACACAAAAGAAGAACCGGTTTGCATCTGTGAGCCAAAAATTGGAGAAACCCTCGATGATGAGGAAGGGAGATCAGTTTCAGATATCATAAACTATCGGGAGAGAATAAATGAACTTTCAAATTTCCAGGTGGGAAATGGAAGGAGATTGATGGATGATCTCATAGACTTCCAGGAGGGCAGTGATGGAAGTTCAAATTGTCAGGTGGGCAATGAGATGAGGTCAGTTGACCTCATATACTACTAGGTGGGCAAAAATGGACTTTCGAGTTTCCAAGAGGGAAATGGAAAGGGATCAGTAGAAGGTCTCGGATACTGCGAGGGGGCCAGTGAGGAAAGTTCAAATTTCCAGGTGGGCAATGAGATGGGACCAGTTGGTCTCATAGACTGCCAAGTGAGCAGTAGAAAATTACCAGGATGCCATGTGGGCAAGGGGGAAGATATGAGGCTATGTGAAAGTCTCATGAACTCAGAGGAGAGTTTGGATTAGCAAGGAGTGCTGACAGGAGAGGGCTAGAAATACATTCTGATAATTGGGGGAATTGAAGTGTTCCTACCAAGAAACCGAGTTGGGGCTGGAGAATGTGTTGCAGATGAAGCAGTAAACGAAGGACAACCAGAAGACACTGTCAAAAAGGATAACATTTAGCATACACTGATGTTTTCCCAAGGAGAAGAAGATGATCATTCAGAAGAATGGCTCAAAATTTTCAGCCAGGAAGATGGACATGAGACAACTGTAGTACTGGAAGCTGCATAAGCAGAAGAATAAAAGGAGGGAGCAGACAACACAAAGTTTGTTGATTTGTGTCAAGAATTGGAATCCCTGGAGAGAAGGGTAATGGTGCAAATATTTCACATCCAATAGGCCAAGTTGGAAGAAGGTAGAGGAGCATACTAGCCTGGGGAAAATTTGGAAGAAGCTAGGAGTATGCCAGCAGAAGAAATAGCAACAACAAAACTGTCAGGGGAAGGAGCTGAGCAACAACTCAATGGTAAGACTGAAAAACGGGAATTTGCAGCAGAGTGGCTTCTTAGTTCCAGAAAGGGAGATAAAAACAGCAGGGGAGATCAGACAGATTTTTCGACTCATAAGGAGGAGGAAATGCAGCCGAGAAGACTGCATGAGGAGAGCCAACCACTGGAGCAATTGGATGAGGTACTTGAGAAGATAAGAAGGTTGATGTTGAGGTCATCGCAAGAAGCAGTCAGCGAGGAGAAGCTGAGAAGAGGAGAGTCTTCCATAGCAGCAGGGAAGAAGAAAAAGTAGCAGCAACAACAACAACATAGTTGGAGAGGAGAAAGAAGACAACTCCAAGGCAAAATTTGGGATCCAGGTGGATTTCAATACTAGAGAAGAGGATCTCATGAGTAGGAAATCACGATTTTTCCAACAGAGGAGTATGATGTAGGATCATCTCTCCACGTCAACAACATGTCAGCCAACCAACACATTCAGTGCACATTAATGGAGAAAGGGAGAGGCGCAACCCTCTCAATTTTAAAATTTGAAATGTAATAAATGGTTGTAAGGCTGATAAATGCCAGACCACACCTTTGTACAAGTAGTGGTTAGGGTTGCCTTAAATGGTTACCTGTAGCAGGTCCAGTTCGTAGTTAGGCCTGAACATTCATTTATGGAATGAAGTTGTAGAGGTATGGAGTCACTATGTGATAGCGATAGCTCAGAGACGGTGATGAGGATAAGCTCCTGGGAGCCCTCATTTTGTAGGAGGAATGTTAGGACTTAGAGTAGAGAGTTAGAGGAAGAGAAGATCTTGGTTAGAGAGATCTAAAGAGAGAGAGTTGAGACTAGTTACAGTCCAACCTTGTAAAACATCTGTATAGATACACAAAGATTAATAGAAAAACATTTTTTCCTGCATACTGTGTGTTTATGAGGTTATATGTTTTTATGCATCTAATATTTTAAATGTGTAACTGGCGAAGCATTTCAGAGGTTTCAATTTCTTCTCGTCTTTGAGTTTCTGAGTGCAAGGAGTACACATAGTCTGCAAGGTGTGCGTTGACAAGGGTGAGGTAACCTCAGGAAAGCTCAAGAGGGATAACGTTAAACCTTCATCAGCAGAAGTGCAAGGAGTGCATAGGAAGAACTCTGTCTCAAGTTCAGGGAAAACAAAACTACTGAAGGTTCTGTAAAGATTTTCTAGGAGGGCATCGAGCATGTGCATAGAGTGCACAAGAGGGACTCTATTTCAAGTTCATGGGGGAGAATTGTCAAGGAGAGACACTTACAGAGTTGTTGAACACTCTGTAAGCTCTGCAAGGCCTGCATCGAGCAAAAGAACGCCAGGAGGGTGTGAAGCATTTCTCTGGAAGAAATACTTCGAATTGAGTTATTCGAAACCTCAATAGCACCAGAAGTGTGCGAGTGTGAACTTGTCTCAAGTTCTTAAGTTCAGGAGGAACAATGCCTTTGCGCAGAGAGCAATATTAGAAAGGAGCAGAAGGAAGAGAAAACCTTTCGAGGTTTCTGAGTTGACAAAGATCAGAAGGGGAAGCGTTTCTATAACGCAGACGAGACCCAAAGTAATTTGGTTCACAAGAGGAAGAGTCGAAGGTCGAAACCTTCGACACTTAGAAAATATCCTAAGTTAGAGAGCAAGGGAAGTTCAGGAAGGAGGAGCAACAACTGTTGTTAGATCAGCTGGGAAGACGAGATCTGGACCATTAGATTAGTGTTTAGATAGGAGGAACGCACATAAGAGATGTTCAAATCTAAGTTGTTATATCTGGAGGCATGGATCAACATCGGTTGATCTCAAGGTAAGGTATGCATGGTTTAAGTTTTCAGCATTTCGCGTACCGAAAGATGAAAGAGGAGAGTCTTTTGACTCTCATGCCAAGAATTGTGAAAGGGGGGTTTGCAATTAGATCCTGACCATCAATCAGAACGAGATCTGGACTATTGATCGTCTAGAGTCTAGACCGTCAGATCTCATGCAGAGGGTTGACAGCCGCACGATTTGCGAGATCAACATGATTCTTAGTGCTCATTCCAAGGAGGTGTTTCGACATTTCATTACTGGGAAATCTGAGGGAAGAGTCTCCGCACTCATTCCCCAAAGTCACGAAAGGAGATTTCATGAAGGGATCTAGACCGTTGGTCACGGAGGTTTATGAGCCGTCGGATCTGGAGGACGTGTGGTACAGATCTGGAGGCCATCGACGTTTTGATCACCAGGAGAACAAGGGTGAAGACTAGTGAAATCTCGCAAAAGGAGAGTTCGTGAAAACATCAGGGTCATTCATCAAGGAGGACACTTGGCGAGCGATCAAGGTTTCAGGTAGGGGTGATTTTAAGGATGAGAATTTGTTTTAAAATGTAGAAACCTTGGCGAATCTTACTAATCCTTCATATGCCAACTATAAATGTTTGGCGATATTTTTGTAAAAATATTAAAATTTATAAGGATTTTA
>ML784386.1:373008-401869 GCA_009831015.1 Picea engelmannii | reverse complement strand
TAATTCAACCTCAACTAGCCATTTTCATTTTCTTTGTCAATAATCCATTCAAATCACATTGCTAGTATTCATACAATATAACCCCGAGAGCCCTATCAATCCACACACCATTGTGTAACATAATTCCATGAGGTATCATACAACACCATTGTCCAACATAATTCCATAAGTATGACATGTCATAACATTTGTTTTTTAGTTAAATGTGCAACTTTCTCATCGCTATTACACAGCCAATGGTATAATGTGTAATCGAAAAATATGATGGATAAGTCTCTTTTATTAAAGAAATCAAGTCCATATAACTTTGATACCATGTTTAAAAAAAAATAAAATTACATAAATAAATGCCAAAATAACTTACATTTAACAAAAATGAAAGAACAACCCCACACATAAAAACCTCGACTCTGAAATTTCATAATTTTTTCAAAAATACATACAAAGAGTGAATGACCGTTTTAGTTATCTTGCATACAAGATACAAAGAGATACTAAATGGCCAAAACACAAAAGTCATAAATGTATACGTCTCTTTACACCAAGTATATTTTTCATTGGTCTAAATTTGGTGGTTGCAATTCTAACAATTTGAAACTTAAAGTTTATCAACTTAAAATTGTTGTATGTATTTTTTATGATTTATCATTTGTGAATATCTTTAAAGTGTTATGATTTCTATTTAAATAACTTAATAATTAGATATAATAATTTTATTTTGTAAAATTTTAATAAAATAATAAAAAATTAAGAGATTTTAGTTTTAGGTAAAGCCATAAAATTGGTTTTAGAATAAAATTCATTTTTTTTTCCTAAATGTGAAGCTAAATTGTAATAGAGAGTAGTATATGTTTTCATGTAAGGGATTAAGATTAAATGCTATTAGAATGTACATGGTCTCATTTGTAATACCCCATTTGTAATACCCCAAGGTTGAGCCCCAACTGAATTGTAAACATGTTTTATAGGTTGGTGAGCCAAGTGATTATAAGATATGAGGCTTATGTGATGATTAGTCCATAGAGCCTAGATGCTTAAGGCCAGTGAGCCTAATTTTATATATGTAAACACTCATATCATTAATATAATACATCATTGAGTGTAGACCGACCACGATAAAAGAGTATGGAGGACTAAGCTCCACTAGGAAGAGAAAGGGAGGGGCTAGAAGACTAGGAAAAATGGCTAATCTTAAGGGATTAACTCCAAGGGAATATTATATTATTATTTCCTAAAGACTATGATGAGGATAACTATTTTCTCCTAAGTCTCATGGAAGAGGGAATGAATCACAAGTGGAGAGAAAACGAGTTCCAGGAGAGCCATGTGCCAATCTTGGCGCATGCAAATATATGTGGAGAAAATAATATGTTTTCCCATATTTCCCCCATTCACGCACGGAGCCATCCTCCCCGTTCACCAAGGCATTCAGGAAGACAACCATTTTTCCTCCAAGAGTCTACCTCTGCACCATTGACGCACCTCTGGAACTTGCACACACACCTTCAGTAGTGATTTCGTACATTTCATGTTATGTAAAGTGCACCTGGACTTTGCCTGAGCCCGTACTGAGCCTTACCTGTTCTATACCTGAACTTTGTTGCTGTCATCACCCTCATTGGATTGACTTGGGAGATGGGCAAAAGAAGTAGGTTTCCATGCCTATGGATTTGAAGAGGCGGGTTGTCATGCCCATGGATTGAAGAAGTAGGTTGTCAAGCATTTGAGCAACTCTCTCCAGGTGAGAGAGGTTGTTGGGGAAGTGATTTTTCCAGAGGGATCCCAACTGCAGCTATAGTTCTCTGAGAATTCATATCTGGTATGTTGTTGATGCCCTTGAAGGGAAGTGGGGCATCGAAGGACTATTGAGGATAGATGGGGCACACTTCCTGGGGTGGGATAGACATGTGGGTAATGAGAGGTTGTAGGTTGTTAGTGTGAGTTGGCTCCTGGGACAAAATCCTTCATGTTGACTGTGTAACTTCCTATTGTCTTAGCCTAGCCTAGGAATCCCTTTACCCAGGTGGAGTTTAGTCCCACATCAGGGGTTACCCACCATTGAGAGTAATGAGCAACGTGTTCTAAGGATGAGTGGTTCGTGGAAGGTCTACACACAATTGGTGGTCTTTTATAAAAAGATAAGTATCAATTATGTGTTCAATTGCATGCTGTGTATTTGTACATGTCTTATATTTATGAGTATTTCTTGTATATGATGTATGTATAGGCTTATTGTTATTTCTGCATTAATATGTGTATTAACATAATGTGTTGTCTGTTTAAGTTTTATATCTATGATGTTCTGCAAGAGTTTTTGTGTGGCATAGCTCAGCAGGCCTATGGTTGGGTATGTTAAAATTTTGAATATAAAAAAAAAAAAAAAAAAGAGTTTGAATGTGGCATTCCCCAGTGCTACATCATTGAAGGTAGCTTTAGGCACAATCACAAGGATTATTGACATCTTTTACAAATGTTATTTATGTTGAAACTATCTTTTGGCTTGGATTAAGATTTGAAAGTGTTTGATTGGCTAAGAGCTTGTCTTCCTAGGATGTAAAGAAATAAAGAAATAGATAAATGGCCCAAGACCCAAAAGTGTTTGGCAAGAGTGGAAGTCTATCCCCTTATGGATGACCAATAAGTCATTTTAGGTGGTATGGTTTTAAGCTTTTTACCATCTTTGAAAAAAAGAGTAAAACCTAACAACTAGTTGATAGGTGTAGAGTTTTCGTTTATCACTAGTTGATCATTTGAGGTGTAGTTTTTCTTGAATAATAGTGATGAGTCACCTTATAATAGGTGATGGGTGTTGCCACCTTAAAAAATAAAGTGAATTAAGCTTTTTAATAATGATTTTTTCCTAGATAAAATAAAGTAAACTTTTGATAATATTTTTTATCTAGATAAAATAAAATAATGAATTATTAATTTTTCCCTATTAAAATGATGTAAATCTATTTAAAATAATTTTTTAGTGATCAAAATTTGTATCAATTAATTAATTGTATTTGATTTGAATAAAAATTTTCATTCAAATCATAATTGAAATGAAAACTGCATTTTTCCATCTTCAAATGATGTAAATCCCTTTAAACTAAATCCATATTTAAATGATGTAATTTTTTTTTAAATACATTTTTTTTTAAATATTAAATGAGACGCATTTTCATGATCATAAATTTTATGGATAAATGGCATTTGATAAATTGAATTTGATTTAATAAAAAATTTCATTTAAATTATGATTTAAATGAAAATAAGATCTATTAAAAAATTACTTTGACTTATATTAAATAAGTGAGTTTTTGGACATATATTAAGAATATAGTTTTGGTTTTTTCTAATATTTTTTTAGTTTGATTCAGTAAGAAATAATTTGATATGCAGATTTGAGTGGTTATGTTTGTATAATAAAAATGCCCAAAAAATTTTCAACATGCTAAATCCATTCAGAAACTTAAACAATAAAAAATAACAATTTTATCCAAATTTAAATTAGTCAAAACCTATACTAAATGAAAGCCAAAGCCGAAAAGTAACCAACCCCATTGTTGAACTTGATAAGCCAAATTACAGGCAATGGCAAAAATTAGAAATCCATTTCCAAGTTAACCTATAAAGCTAAACTGAAACGCAGCACGAAGTGGTGTCAAATCATAAGCAAATCGTGACTTGATTAGGAAAAGGCAAAGAGATTCGGACGTCACGGGCCTACTGTGCTTCAAATATAATAACGATTTTGAATTCAAACATTTACCATTGTTGTACAATTCTTACAACTCTCATACAATTAGTTTCTTTTAATTTACTGCTATCATGTATATGGTTTCTGTTTTTTTTTATAGTTCTCCTAAATATTATGCATTTAGTTTCTATTTAATTTGCAAGTGTTACAATTTGTTTAGTTTAATATAGTGTTATCATGTTTTTAGTTACTTTTCATATATTTAGTTATTCTCATGCATTTAGTTTTTATTAGGTTTTTGATAATTCAAAAAATTGGATTTCACTAGAAAAATTTATAATTTACTTTACATTTTTTTTTTATGCATTTTAGTTTCTGATAATTGAAAAAACTCAATTTGCATTTTGTTTCTATTCAATCCCTGAAAACGAAAAAAAAACTATTACATTATAAACATTGTCGTTTGAGCTACATCCCCTACTACCCCTTTCCTCTTTACAGTGGACTATATAGCACCCCCTATGCATTTCACATGCCCTGAATAGAAAAGAACATGGCAAATGAACACCTCTGGTATCCAAATTTTAGCTATTAAAAAATATAGCCGTCGAAAAAAAATATGTATTAAACCAAGTCGTTTAACTCTTTCTACTTAACCAACAACAAAAGCCATCCATCCATATGCTTTAATACAACCTTAGGCTCAACATCATTCTCTCATTAATATGAAAAATTAACTTATTTTACTTTGATTCATTTAATTTTCAAAACACAATAACCTTTAATACAACCTTAGGCTCAACATAATTTCTCATTCATATGAAAAATCAATTCATTTTACTTTGATTGATCTTGGCCATTATGATTGTAATTTTAAAATGAAAAAATGGTTGTTTTTGTGTATAACTTTATAGGGCTTGTTCATTTGTTGATAATAGCATACATCTATTAATGGTTAGGGTTTGTATGAATGTATTAATGGTTAGGGTTTGTATGAATGGTTACATCTATTAATGTTAATGGTTAGGGTTTGTATTAATGGTTAGGGTTTGTATTAATGGTTGGGTTTTGTGTATAATAACTTACACTTGTTAATGGTTAGGGTTTATGTTAATGGTTAGGTTTTGTCAATAATGACTTACATTTAAATTAGATGGTTGAATTGAACACTCTATTTAAATCAAAATGTAAACAGATTTGACTTAAATGGCTCCTTATGCTGTCTTCATCTGTCTGTATGCATTCATCAACCATATACTGTTCTATTTTCACCTGTCTGTAGGCATTCATCAACCATATACTGTGCTAGTCATAAAAAAATAAAATGCAATCCACAATTTACAAAGCAATAAAGGCATCACAGTGAAAATTTCTTTGGAGATGAATAAAATTAACAAACTCAAATTTACATTAAAAAGAAACATTAAACATACTTATAATAATAAATTATGTGAACATTAAACATACTTATAATAATAAATTATGTGACCGTGTTAGTAATAAAATGCAATCAACAATTTACAAACCAATAATATAAAAATGCAATCAACAATTTACAAACCAATAAAGGCATCACAGTGAAAATTTCTTTGGGAATGAATGCAATTAACAAACTCAAATTTACATTTAAATAAAAACATTAAACATATTTATAATAACAAATTATGTGACTATGTTAGTAATAAAATGCAATCAACAATTTACAAACCAATAACGACATCCGCAATGGAAATTCTTTGGAGATGAATGCAATTAACAAACTCAGATTTACATTAAAAAGAAGCATTAAACAGACTTATCATAAATTTGTGATAGAATTTTGTATGTTTTGGAAAGCTACAGGGAAAACAGAATATTTGATACATAGAACAATATATTCTTTTGGCTGGGCTGCTTCTCTGTTTCCTCTTTTGTTCCGTTATAACTAAGTAACGATTCATAAAATTTTATCGCCATTATCCAATCATGAAAAGATCTGTAATAAGAAACTTTGCACGTAAAACATATGTTTTCTTCAAGAGTAACTAGCACAGCCACACAGCCACAATTATGTGGCTGATTAACATTGAAAGGCATATTAAAACAAAATTAAATTTATTGTGGCAGTCTTTCGCCTACACAAGATGGCTGGGGACGCCACTGCAGTTATTACACATAAAGGTGATCAGTCTATAGTTTAAATCCCCTAGGCCAGCACAGCCAGCAGAAATATGAAACGCCAAAATACCTTTATATTTTTTAATAGGTAGAGGTGGCAATAAGTTAGTGAACACAGTAATTTTTAAACACTATTAGGTAAATGTAAAAATGTAAACATATAAACGGATGTCTTTATAACAGCTAAAAAGTTAATGGATGAAATCAGAACCATTCATTTATTCTTACTACTAAAAATATTTTAGGCATATCTATTAAATGTGCCCATTACCTGTAAACCTTTCGACCTAACAAGTTCCCATAGTAATAGGAAAAGATTTACATATAACAGAGCCTCATCGTGATGACATTCATAAAATAACTGTGATTCCTGTGTTCTGCTATGAAGATAAATTATGGTTATGCAAGAAGTGTATAGAAACCCAACTTCAGTGAGCAAACATGGAACCTACGATATTGACAAACAAAACATCACATAATTTTGCTCAAATTCAAAGCTAATGTTCAGTTAGTCGACTCCAAAAATATAGTAAAATCGAATCTCTCGCATGGAGTAATGTACTAATCAAACCGCACAACCCATCTCCTGGTAGATTACAAGCTATTATCAACATTCTGTGGACAATCTAACACTAAACAGAAGAGGCCAACACTAAACAGAAGAGGCCACAGGCGTGCGTCCCTTCTGAGGCTCCGCTGTAGTTGTAGTTGTGGCAACATAAGTGTCCTGGTAAGAACAATAATTTCCTCCGAAAAATCCAGCATGGATGAGTAAGATGTAGAAGAGTTTTGTTCCGCACAGAATAATAAGAAACGATTCCAACGTTATCTGCACAGAAGCGCAAACTCACCAAACGTTAACGATATAAAACGCCATAACAGTATGAAATCTCAAGCAGAGAACAGGACATTGATGACTAATACCAGTGTATGAATCAAATAACATTATATTACTACATACCAACTTTGTGTTCCGGCCGCCGATATGGATCTCCTTGCATCCCAACCTGCAGTTTTTGTAAGTGAAAAATAATTAGCTCATCCTTAATTCATAGATGAATCAGATATCAATACTTCTTATTAATCCCTGATATATATCAACGTTATTATACAGTATCGCATTTTGTAGTTATTAAAACCATGTGTATTTTACATCCAGTATTGAAGAGATGAAGCGATTATAAGGTCCATTTCATAGAAGATCGCTCAAATTGTATTATGTAAATCTTAAAAACGTAAATCTGGAGATGTTTTAAGTACAAAGTGTTGGAAAATGGTGACAGTGAATTTTTTCAAGATGGATTTGGATCCTATTTTTCCAAGAGGCAAAAGAAGGACACGAGAGAGCTTGCAAGGCTACTGTAATCTCCATGATCTGAATAATAAGAAAACTCATACTTCTTGATGGAGGTAACCCAAATCTGAGATGAACCAAGTAAAATCTAAATCTCTGTATTTGTTAATCTAAGTGATTGTTGATTATCGTATGTGAATTGTGTTTTCAGCATTTGCAATTCTAACACAAAGAAAATTCTAACACAAAGAAATTATCATTTTTTTTTTTAATCCCTCTGATACTTAATAAATCTGACTTAAACTAAATCTAAACTAGTTATATATAAATACATACCCCATAGCAAGTAGTGTGAGGGCCCAAGCTGTCATGGAGGATGCAGTACTGGAAGCCAAGCTCTGTGCAGTCCAAACCCGGAGATGATGGAGCCCTGAAAGGCAGGAAGCAGCTCCTACTACTGCGGCTATCAGAGCAAAAATAATCATGAAACCCGTCGCTTCATTCCCCATTGGAAAATACAGTGGATAAAATCCCACAGGAAAAGTTCTTCTACGACCTGCAAGTTAATCAGACAGTCAGTCAGCTAAAGATTCTGATATAAAGCACAAAATTATATTATGCGCAGAAGTCCTATGATATGATACATGTATATACATAAGAAGAGTATTTATGGTTTAAAGATTAATAAGTACCAGTAGAGTAAGTGTGGTCGAGGGCGTTGTTGAGAGCCCATCCGGCAATRACACCCACAATCACAAACATGCACAAATTCAGCAGCAGKAGAAACCCCGCTAGAGACTTCACCGCTCCCAACGCCATTAGAACTATAATACTATCGCAGCTCTATAAATTGTAAGTACTGACCAAACGGAGCTTAATTTGAAGATGGAAAAATATCAATTACCAATCAGATGCTTAATTTACAGAGGGCAAGACTAAGCTGACAACAATGGCGGCTGGAGGCGGAGAGGAATTACTTAAACACTAGAGCAGAGTACAGACCTAGGATTCATTCATTCAAATGAATTTAGCTAAAGCTCATGAACTCCGGGGAGCAGCCTGCAACTTCAACGCTCTGTGGCAACTTCTGCAGGTTTCTCCCGAAGGAAGAGACGTTTTATTTATGGATGGAATAAGCAAGGTAAGAGGAAAGAGACAGCGGGGACAGAGAGCAGGTTGCCCCACAATTGGGAAACAAAAGAACTGGTTGTGCCATCTAATACGGTCGTTTATCCAGCTGTAAGGATCTTTCTTTACAAGAAATCCAGAGTGGATGAACGTGTTTAGTGGGTGTCACCTTCAGAGCATTCGCAGGCCCCATTTGTCCATCCATGGCAGACTGGAAGGAAGTAGCAGCAGCAGATATCCCAGGCTTTTCTATTGGAATGGAATTCTTTTTCATTTCAAATAGTCTTTTCCATTGCTTTAGAATCGCGCACACGGAAGTTGAATGAAAAATTGGCATTCTTTATATTATTTTTCCTCCACTTTTTAGCTTTAATTTGAATCATCCTGGTCTACCTTCGTCGCTTTAATGATACACCCCATCAGAGATGACTGGGGTGTGGGGTTCAATTCGTCGGTTTCTTATGATAGACGCGAATAGGGCGTCAGGTTCAACTCATTGGTGAGTACATTAGAATCGAATATTAGTTGAGTAGGCGAGCTTTTGTATGAGAGAAGCCACATTGTGTACTTTTATAATAATTTGATTTTCTCTAATAATTAAAATCAGGGATTTTTTTTAATAAAATGTAATTCACAAGTTGGAAAAGGACAATGAGTATGGTTTTGGAGTCTTATTAGTCTTTGTTGAAGGTATAAAGGGACTATAGTTATTGATAATTAGTTTACTTCATATTAATATGTCTTTTGACTATAAATTTTAACATCATTTGTATTGTTAGTATTATAGAAGTAAAATCATTATTTTTTATATAATAAAAAAACTTATATGTCATCGTCTCATTCCACAATATATTGGAGGCTTTATTCTTAGCTTCGTTGTTTCGAATGTTGCACATGTTTAGATATCCAAAGTTTTGAGCTTAGAAGTTTTTTTTTATTTTTATTACTTTTTTACTTAAATGTTTACATACCAAAAGTTCTTTTTATTATTATTAGTCCCTCGAAGGCGTAGAGGGACTATAGCGATCGATAATTGATTGACTTCATATTAATATGTTCTTTTATTATTATTTATATTTGTATTGAAATGTTTACATATCGAATGTTTAGAGCATTGGCACTTTTTTTGAGGTGCTTGAATAAGCTTGACAGTTTAAATGTTTACATAGTGTGAGGACCTTAAACAGGCCCGGCAACTTAAATGTTTGCATACCACGAGGCCCTTAAACAACTTCAAAGCCTTAAATGTTTACCTAAATAGGCTTCTCAGAGTACAATTTTCCTCGATTTTTTCCATACAATGTTCCAATGAATTTGGACAATATTGTTGTCCACCGCCAGTTGCATAGCCATTTTTACGTTTCATACTTCTTGGAATTCAATTTGGTCATCGTTGAAGATACATACATTGTGATGAGTGTTGTATATGCACTAAAAACACAGTAAAAACCCTCAATTAAATTGTTAAACTTAGATTTGTAGAAAAATATATGCCAAAGGTAGAAGGGTTGGTAGGAGGATAATCTAACTAATGAAGGTAGCTATCTAAGATTAATCTACTCAAGCAAAACTATCTAATGAGAAAACTCTACTAAGAACCTTGAAACTAGGTAACCTAAGTACTTTTTGGCCAAAGATCGATGGATAGTTCTAAGAAAAGCAAGTAAAAACCCTACTTGAAGCAAACTAATTCAACAATAAGCAAAAACAGTTATTAAGCATGACAATAAGAAAATGACAAAAGAAAACTTCTTTAACTTGCCAACCTATATTCAATGAGTAACTACTCTATGAAAGCAAATAAATAAACAAGAAAACAAAGACACCTAACTAACCTACTAAAGCAAGTAAACAAGTAAGAAAAGACAACTAACTAACCTATTAAAGAAAATAGACAAGTAAGCAAAGACAAGTAACTAACCTACTAAAGCAAATAGACAACTAACTACTGCAAGCAATCAAATTAAAACTTCTCATTGAACAACTATCTAGCCTAAGAGGCAAGTGAACTAAATTCTTAATTCAATACTATTTCTAATTCATGAAAGGAAATCTATTTAATTGAAAGCAAGAAGAACTAACAAATAGTCTTGAACCTATGATAAGAAAAACCACTATCTAGTCTATCAAATCAAAGACTATCTATCCTATAGGAGCAATTAAACTATCTTTTGAAACTATGAAAGAAAGGAACTATATCTTCTGATCTATGAAAGCAAGAAAACTATCTCTTTTAATCTATGAAAGCAAGAAAACTATTTCTTAATCTATGAAAGCAAGAAAACTATCTTTTAACCTATGAAAACTCAAATATAGTGTTGGTGGTTGTATGAATGTCTCCGGTGTCATATGATATCTCGATGGCACTTACAACAAAAAATAATTCAAGCGATATAAGCTCAACATTGATCTCAATAGAAAAGTGAAAGGTATGGATTAAACAATCCAAAGAGAATTTATCCATGACAAAAAAAAATGTTAAATACCCTGCATATTCATGTATAAACCATCAACAACATAATGAGATCATCATTATACTTCTATACTACATAAGAAAAACTAGATTCAACCATTAACTAAGAAATATAATTGCAATTTAATTCTAGGAAAGGAAATTACATAAATGAAACTATGCTACATCTATTCTAACAATTCAAAGTTCAAACTACAATAAGAAAGTGCTTGAAAACATAAATTAAAACATGACATTAAAAGTATGCTGACAACTACATTAATCAACAACTAATTAAACAAGATCTATATAAAAATGAGATAAGAAAGCTATAATGAAAAATTGGAATTAACTCTATCCATCCATCAAATCCTTGTCGAAGAGAACCAAAATAAAAACTCTATTCTAGTCTAATTAAAACTCTGTTTTAATCTTGACTATAAAATCATAAAAGAAAGCATAATCTAATATCTAATTGCACATGGGATTAGTCTAGGGATTTGCAAATCCGTTCCTAATCTACAAGATCAATACATGTTAACACATCTCATCATTCTAACCTGCAAAAGAGAATCAAAACAATTAAACTACAACAAACTAATTAACACAATAAAAATATGCATGTACAGAAAAATAAAGAGAACAATTAAATCATAAAATGCATGAATAACACAAAGATAGTTACCAGACTGTTGGTGGGCCCCCCAGCAAGTCGTGGTAACTTTCTAAAAGCACACCACACGCTCAGCAGGATAAATTCACCATAAAAACTCAAAAACGCAGTTCTTGTATAATCTGGCAATGTAAAATGGCAAAACAAAGTAAAAACGTATTTGTCCCTATCACACTGATGTATCTGATGCTTAACTTATGTCTGACCACCTCGGTGGTATTTATAATGTTTACGGGCCAAGTGGTCGACCACAGGAGGGTCGAACCACTTCTAAATTCGACAATTTGCATTAAATGGTGCCCCAACTAATAAAACAAAGCGAGCCAATAATCGTCCTCTTAAACAATTGAAACTGGGATGTCGGAAGCAGAGTAGCTGGAGGTGGCAAGCATGAACAAAACCCATGTTCCCGATTCGCCCATCACTGGCCGCCAATACCATAACCACCAAGTCACCCTCCATTTTTGTGCAGGAAGAGGCGCTGGATGCAGTGCCGAATCGAGTACCGGAATGAGTGCTGGAATGAGTGTTGAATCAAGTGCCGGAAGCAGAAACGTGGTGCATTTTCGCCCTGTAACATAAAAAACATGAATTAGATCCTTGGAAATGTAAAAATATGATGAATTAGACTCGATACAATTATTAAACATGAATCATACATACCTTATGTCGATCATACCGTTTTAACATAAAATTCTTCAAAAAGCTCCTTCAAAAGATGAAAAAAACATATGCACATGCGATAAAAGTGTATAATAAACGTCATAAAAGTGATCATATCTCGGGCCCAACATTACCCCCACACTTATGATTTTGCAGGTCCCACTGCAAACAAAAATAAGTTACCCCTCGTGAATAGGCTTGTTGAGGAGGGTCGGATTTAGAAGCCTCTCCTTCTTGCTATGAAGACTTTTCCTTGTGCCTCTTATATTGCTTCAACTATGTTCTGAGGCTGTGGTTGGATTTGGTCATCTCATCGACCAATCGTTGAAGAGAGTTAACTTTTGTTTGAAGGACTGCATTGTCATGATGAATGTGTGTATCTATTGTCTTCCTTTCCTCCAACTTTTGGAGAAGCCGATAGTTTTCCTTTTGTAGCTCCTCTATGGTTGGGGCAGAATCAGTGATCTCCGAGGAAGGCTTAGATCCTTTGAGGGATGTGGAAAATCTATAAGTTTTAGGATCTAGAGTAGGCATGGTTGAAGTAGGAGTGATGGGAGATCGGTAAGGTTAGGTAGGTTCTAATTTTGTTTTCCTCAGTGGCTCTAATCCATCCGCATAAACTTCCCTAAGTTTCTTGTGAGGGCTCTCAAGTTCGGAGAACACTTGGATAGGGTCTGAAGCAGGTGGAGTTTTTGCATAGGGCTTGGTTCCTGTGCTCCGGGTACTCTTCCAAAAAGGTCCTTTACCAAATCGATTGGCTCTCCTATTGTTTGTGGGAATTATGGGAAAGTCTTGTTGCATTACTTCTTGGATATTTTTAGGTGTAGGATCAAGAGAGAGTGAAGGCATTAGGGAGTTAACAATAGGATTCTTTTGGTCTTTGCTTTTGGTGTTTTTACCCGATGAAGAAGTAGGGATATCAACAAGATTTTGGTATTGTTCTAGCAAAGAGAGGGCTTGTGCAAGGGTGTTTGGAGTTCTTGGAGAGTGAGGATTGGATGGAGAGATAGTTTTTAGGCTAAGTGGCTTTTTGTCGGTCTTAATTATCAAGTGAGGGTTTGCAAATTGGTAGATACAGACATCCCAATTTTTCCCCTGTTTCTCTAGTTTGGCAAGAACGAGGAGTTTGATCAAGCCATGGTGGAAGAGACTATTGTGGGGGTTAGTCACATTCTTCCTCACTTGAGAGGACATCTTCTCCAAGCTTTTGAGAAAATAAAAGGGGAAGTTCAAAGGTTTGTTGAATAGAAAATGAGCCAACAATATGAAATGACAAGCTTTGAAGGTGGAGTATCTACCTTCACATGTAATTAAACTTGTGATGACGATGAAGGGATTGATCAATTATGCCTTTATCCACTCCTTAGCATACCCTTTTTCTCCTGAAATGCTCTCAAATTCGGGCTTAAACACTTTGTCATAACTTGAGCACAGAAATTGGTGGTTTTTGAACCATCTATCTCCCATCCTTGGGAGATTTGTAGTTGTAGCAATGGACTCTTCTGAAACTTCAAAGTTAAGAGACACTACATGTGTTTTCTTACCATCGAAACCCGGTGCAAATTTCATGGAGAGACCATCATCGTGGCCCTGCAAGCTAGAAATAAATGGCCCTCAGCCTGCGTGCAAAAACACTTCTCTGCACTGTGAAAATTTGGGAATGGCAAACATGTCTGCATAGAAGGAAGGTTCGCATCTTGTGGGCATTGTGACAGAGGTGAAATTAACCAAGCAAGGGTGAGAATAGGCCAAGAGATGGCACGAATTGGGCATGGTCTAAGCACGATTTGAATAGGTGACGAATTAGAAGAGGTTGGGCGTGATTCCTTAACAAAGGGCAAAGAAAATGGAAAGGGAAAATGGAGGTAATGGTTTCCCAACCTGATTTTGAATGTGCTTATGGTGGAGTACGTTGCACACATGTGTGAGCAAGATGCCGTGTGTGGGAATTTCAAATTCGATGGCTTGTTTTGGGGCAATGTAATGATGCATGGTTAGATCAATGTCCAAGTCTTTTGACTTGGACATTTGATCATAAACATATGGAGCATCTACAATCAATGTCTGCAACTAATTCAATTGAATGTAATTGAGTTTTGGTTACTTGGAATCTAGCACAGTTACTGGTGTGTAATTTACATGGCACTTCGTTCAACACCTCATACGACATTTCATATGACACCTCATACGATACTTCATCCATTACCTCTATGTTAAATACATTTTCACTTCCTGTAATGGATAGCCTGCAAATTTGAGGTGTTTTTGACAATCATAGTGGTAAATGAGCAGAGGCAAAATGTTCCCTTGTTGTTGATTTTGCTGTCATGCTCACTCAACCCTCCTGCATATAATGTCAAACCTACAATGAACAAGTTATATCAAGTAAAAACATGTATTGTCAATCCTATAATGCACAACTTGTAATGAAATATAAACCGATAAAGAGTGGTCTGTTAAGTATGTGTTCAGTAATTTATAGCACACAAGATTTTAGCACTTTAGAAATAAAATGACTATTAATGTGATAACCTGCATCATGGTAATAATACAAAAATTCTTTTAAAGACTTATTTTTCTAGGAAATGATCATTTGTCAGCTCATGAACCCCTCCCCCACACCTAAGTATTGTAACACCTCACAATCAAAAGTATAGGAAAGCAGTCAGTATCCCCCAATAGTCGAAGATTTATAATATGTCAAGTGTAAGGATAAAATTTCATAGATTGGTTTGAAGAGACAGTTAGGAGATGGCCCCACCTATAGGATAAGAGATCCTATATATAGATAAGAAGAGGCAGGCAGGAGAGTTTCAAGATAGTCTTAGAGTTATTTCCCAATGAAAAGTTTATGAGATTCAATAACCTTAGCTTAACCACACATACTTCATGTCAGCTATGTCTACAAGTAATTCCATACATTAGGACAAGTTTAATTTTATTATTTATTTTTGTCAGATTACCATCCTTGCTAGGTAGAATGCCCCGTTTCCAACAAGCTTGTTCAGTACTCCGACGGGTTTACCTAGTCATACCACAAGCCGGTACCCACTACCAGCAGACCTGTTCAGTATCCCGACGGGTTAGCCTCTTAAACCCTCAGAGACTGGCCCTCCATCCTTTAATATTTTAGTATAATATTTCTTATGGAAGAAGATGGAGGAACAACTTTGAAAACAACTTTTTCTTTCTCTTTTTTTCAACTGGGATGGTATTTATGTTAGAGGATGAATTTTCGTTATATTACTTAGTGATTGTCCCGATGTAAGGGGTACCTAAGTGGATGTGGCCTATCTAAAGATATGATATAATCAATATATTTAGTGTGTAGTGGATGGTACCATTGAGAAAGAACATAAAGGTATCTCTAGGCTCAACTTACTTTCTTCCTTTGTAGTTATTGTGATGTTTCCATGACTAACTGCTAATTAGACCTCCTTGTTACTCTTTGATAAAGACACTTGACTCACTTACTCAGGTTTCTTGGAAAAACTATACGAGAGACCTCTAGGCTTGATAGTTATGGTATCACTTCCTTATACAGTGGTGAAGAGTTTCAAGAACAACTACTTTAGAATGCCTAAAAATGAGAATTTTTGCAAAACTATGGCTAATTACAGTAAGTCAATATTCATTTGATGCTTTAACAGACACAAAATTCAAGTATAACAATGTTTTGAAGAAATATCCTTGAAACTGTGTACTCATGGTGAAATAAATACTTACAGAAATATCCAGAATTGTCTTATTAACAAAATTCAAAAGCTATTTGCATATATACAGTAGGAAATTCAGAAAAAAAATTCAAGAACAAGGGGGTACTTCCCCATCTACTAAGGCCAATGCCTTGTCATTTGACATGACCTATAGAAAATCCTCTCTGGAAATGGGCTTATGATAAAATTTAAGTCGGTGTCCATTTACCACAAAGGAGACTTGTCCATCATCAATTGTTTTAATTTTTACAGCTCCATTGTCATAGACAATGTCTACCTCGTAAGGGCCCAACCACCGAGTGGTTAGTTTTCCTTTAAAGGTTTTGAATTGGGAATCAAACAATAGGGCCCAATCACAAGGCTGGAAGTGCTTCTTCTTAATAAACTTGTCATGCCACTTGCTTCTCCGGTTTTGGACTAATATCGTCCATTGGATGGCATCTTGCCTGATTTCATCCAATTCATTCAATTGTAGGGTTCATTGCTTTTGAGCCTCATCTAGGTTCAATTCTAATTCTGCGGCCTTACTGAAGGTCCTTACTTGGAATTCTATAGGTAAAAGTACTTGTTTCTCGTACACTAGCTCATAAGGGGTATTCCCAATGGTATTTCTCCAGGTAGTCAGGTATGCCCACAAAGCCTCTGGGAGCCTATCAACCCAATCCCGGTGATGTAACTGAACAGTCTTGGTCAATATGGCTTCCAAAACTTTGTTTGTAGATTATACCTGACCATTGGCTTGCGGGTGGTATGGAGAAGATTTACAATGTTTTAATCCCATATTTCTTTGTTAGATCTTTTATCATCTTGGAAGTGAATTGAGTGCCTTGGTTGGTAACAATTTCACGAGGGACACTGAAGCGGGTAAAGATGTCTTCATAGATAAATTCAACAACAAACTTCTTTGTAGCCCTGAATAGGGCTTTTGCCTCTACCCATTTGGTGACATAGTTCGTACAAACCAAAACATAGTTCTTCTTACGGGACATGGGTGAAATTGGTTCTACAAAGTTGAGGACCCATTTTTCGAAGGGTTCTATCATAACTTGGGCACGCAAAGGAATTTCGTTAACTAACATAGGTCTTCCTATCCTTTGGAAACTATCACAACTTCTCACATATTTGGCAACATCTTTGAAAATTCTAGGCCAATAGTAACCCGAATGTAACACCTTTAATGTTGTACGTTTGTCAGAAAAGTGACCACCACATGGTCCATCATGACAACTTCGTAGTATTTTAGGTACCTCGTCCTCTCAGACACATCTACGAATAATCAAATCAGGACCTGTGCAAAAAAGATCATGACCAACCCAAGAGCAATTAGAACTCTCTATAATAATTTTCCGCTTTTCATGAGGTGACAAATGAGATGGTAATTTCCTATTGGCCAGATAGTTTTCCATATCTGCAAACCATGGGGTATTGATAGAAAGGGAAAAGAGGTGCTCATCTGGGAAACTATCATCTACTGAGATATCATCATCCTCATTTTTTATTCGGGAAATAAAGTCAGCTACTACATTATCCTTTCCAGGTCGGTCAAGCACAGTGATGTTAAATTCTTGCAATAACAAAATCCACCTGGTCACCTTACCATTAGTTATAGGTTTATTCATGAGGAATGTAATGGAAAAGTGATCGGTATGTACAAATACTTCATAACCTGCAATGTAATGACGAAACTTGTTAATAGCATGAACAATTGCCAATAATTCTTTCTCGGTAACCGTATAGTTTAACTCGGCAGGGGACAAGTTCTTGCTCACAAAATAAATGGCATAGGATTGTTGGTCCTCTTTCTGCCCTAATACCCCTCCTATTGTGGTGTCAGAGGCATCAGTGGATATATGAAATGAGAGATTCCAATTGGGCCCTCTAAGAACTAGTGCCACAGACAACTTAGCTTTCAGGGTCTCGAAGGCAGTTTGACACTTCTCAGTCCAAACAAAATCAACATCTTTTATTAGTAATCCAAACATAGGTGCAACAATCTTTGTAAAATTTTCAATAAACCTTCAGTAATATCCGGCATGTTCAAGAAAGCTTCTCACCTCTTTCTGAATCTTGGGGGGTGTAAGTCTGACAATGACCTCAATATTTGCAGAATCGACTTTTATCCCTTCAGATGAAACATGATTTCCTAGAACCACTCCTTCAGTTAACAACATTTTTCATTTTTCAAGACTTAGAGATAGGTTCATTTCCTGGCATCCGATGAGGAATTTTTCTAAGTTGTCTAAGGCTTCCTGGTAAGTGTTTCCATAGACTATGAACTCATCCACGTAGATCTCCACACAATCATAAATAAGATCAACAAATATCCCTAATACTGCTTGTTGAAAAGTGGCAAGAGCATTACACAATCCAAATGGTAAGACCCTATAGGCATAGGTTCCCCAAGGACAAGTAAAGGTAGTCTTGTCCTGGTCCTCAAGTGCTATAAGAATCTGGTTGTACCCGATGTACCCATCTAGAAAGGAAAAATACTTCTTTCCAGACAAGGTATCCAGAACTTGGTCAATGAAAGGGAGAGGAAAGTAGTCTTTCAGAGTGGCTTTGTTGAGTTCCCGGAAATCAACACAAATTCTCCATTTCCCAGTCACTTTTTTTGGAACCACTACAAGCGGGGATACCCACTTACTATCGAAGATGGGATAGATAAATCCAACATTTAACAACTTTTGCATCTCCTCCTTGACTATATCTTTAAGTGTTGGGTTCATCCTTCTCTGGGGTTGCCTAACAAGTGTTACTTCCCCCTGGATATATATGTGATGGATGCATGTGTCGGGGTGTATACCCTTCATTTCAGTGTATTCCCAGGAAAATTCTCCCGATTGTTCTTTAAGGATATATACTATTTGTTTCTGTTGGTTTACATCTTGCCCGGAGTTTATATGTAAACATTTTCCTGGATTAATCTTGTAGGGCATAGTGTAAGACATGGCAGAATCATCTATATCGTAAATAAAAGATGTCGAAGAAAAAATGGATGGGTCTAATTGTTCTTGAAATTCTTCCCCAAACATGTACTCAAATTGGGGAAAAGACTGTGGAAAATCCACACATGTAATAGTATAAATAAACTGGTTTAGCACATTTTCTGTTGTGTGCTCCTGAAGTGCCCATGCATGGTCACTTGGAAATACGGGTTCTTCCCAGTCCTCATTCTCATATGAACATTCAAGCCACCATAGATTATCCATAATAGGTTGAGCTAGAGGATAAATGGTGAGCTTCTTGATAGAGAGACCATTCAACATGGTCATGTCTCCTTCTCTACAGCCAATAAATGCATTGGTTGTGGCTAGCCAAGGTCTTCCCAAAATAATGGGATGGCCTTTGGCAATATCCTTTCAATGAATGACAAGAAAATGTACGGGGTACTCCCATGAGGCTAAAGTAACCATAACATCATCTAAAATTCCTTCAGGTATAACCCTAGTCTTATCTGCTAATTCCAAAATGGTTGGGGTAGGTCAAAGAAGAGGTTGTAACTGTAATTGTTCTAAGGTAGTAGAGGTCATAATATTGATGGCTACCCCGAGGTCTATGAGAGTGTTTCCAATGGAGACCTCATTAATAGTTATAGTCACTACGTGGTTTCCTAGATTCCCATATTTTGCTAGTTTTGGCTACTCTGATATTTATTTGGAAAGTCCTCCTATCAAGTGTACTGTAGGGGGATCCTTTTTCTTCCTACTTGGATTCTTGATACATAATTCTTTGACTACCTTACTGTATATTGGAATGTCTTTAATGGCTTGAAGCAGAGGAATCTTGACACAAATAATTTTCAATTCATTTAAAATGTCAAATTCTGGTCGGGTGGTAGGTTTCTCGATTACCAATTGGTTTGGATAAGGAGGGACCTTCATAATTTGTGAAGGTTCATTTTGGGGAATCTTGGGTTCTTGATTTTTCGGGATAATAACATCTTCCCACCTAGTGTCATCCGTGGGTTGTTTGGTGGTTTCTTCTTCTTCTTCTTCCTGGATGACTACTGAAGGTCTCTGCCTCTCTAGAACTTTTCCTGATCTTATTTGAATTTCCTGTAATGGAATAGGAGTGATAACATATGTCAGGAAGGCTTGTATCTCAACATTGTGAAGAGGTTGAGGGGGCTTATTATTGTGATTCGGCACTGGTTGTGCCGGTAATAGTGTCAGTCTAGGGGATTTTATAAGTGGAACATCCCTTTCCCCAAAAAGGTTGGAAGGAACCTTGGTTGAAAGGTCTGATTTAGATTTAATGTATCTACCTTGTGGGTCTCTAGGCCTATTCATGAAAGAAACCAAAAACAAAAGAAAACACTAGCATTTGGTTTCTAGGTCTATTCATAAACATAAAAATAAAAAAAAACTATTGGGTTTGGGGGAACCTACTATAGCACATCTGTAGGTTCTTACCTCTCGTCTTAAAGCTCCCCCGCCACCAAGCTAATGCTAAGGTATAATGATGATCTATTTCCTAACTACTTCTTACCATAAGATAACTCCCCGACAACAACACCAAAAATGATGGGTGTTGTATATGCACTAAAAACACAGTAAAAACCCTCAATTAAATTGTCAACCCAGGGTAAGTAAACTTAAATTTGTAGAAAAATATATGCCAAAGGTAGAAGGGCTTGTAGGAGTATAATCTAACTAATGAAGGTAGCTATCTAAGGCTAATCTACTCAAGCAAAAATATCTAATGAGAAAACCCTACTAAGCAACTTGAAACCAGGAAACCTAAGTACATTTGGGCCAAGGATCGATGGATAGTTCTAAGAAAAGCAAGTAAAACCCTACTTGAAGCAAACTAGTTCGACAATAAGCAAAAACAACTATTAAGCATGACAATAAGCAAATGATAAAAGCAAACTTCTTTAACTTGCCAACCTATATTCAATGAGTAACTACCCTATGAAAGAAAATAAATAAACAAGCAAGAAAAGACACCTAACTAACCTACTAAAGCAGGTAAACAAGTAAGCAAAGACAACTAACTAACCTATTAAAGCAAATAGACAAGTAAGCAAAGACAACTAGCTAACCTACCAAAGCAAATAGACAACTAAATACTGCAAGCAATCAAATTAAAACTTCTCATTGAACAACTATCTAGCCTAAGAGGCAAGTGAACTAAATTCTTAATTCAAAACCATTTCTAATTCATGAAAATAAATCTATTTAATTGAAAGCAAGAAGAACTAACAACTAGTCTTGAACCTATGATAAGAAAAACTACTATCTAGTCTATCAAAGCAAAGACTATCTATCCTACAACAACAATTAAAATATCTTTTGAAACTATGAAAGCAACGAACTATATCTTCTGATCTATGAAAGAAGGAAAACTATCTCTTTTAATCTATGAAAGTAAGAAAACTATCTTTTAACCTATGAAAACTCAAATATAGTGTTGGTGGTTGTGTGAATGTCTTCGGTGTCGTATGATATCTCGATGGCACTTGACAACAAAAAATAATTAAAGCGGTATAAGCTCAACACTGATCTTAATAGCAAAGTGAAAGGTATGGATTAAACAATCCAAAGAGAGTTTAGCCATGACAAAAGCGATGTTAAATACCCTGCATATTCATGTATAAACCATCAACAACATAACAAGATCATCATTATACTTCTATACTACATAAGAAAAATGAGATTCAACCATTAACTAAGAAATATAATTGCAATTTAATTCTAGGAAAGGAAATTACATAAATGAAACTATGCTACATCTATTCTAACAATTCAAAGTTCAAACTACAATAAGAAAGTGCTTGAAAACATAAATTAAAACATGACATTAAAAGTAAGCTGACAACTACAATAATCAACAACTAATTAAACAAGATCTATATAAAAATGAGATAAGCAAGCTATAATGAAAAAATGGAATTAACTCTATCCATCCATCAAATCCTTGTCGAAGAGAACCCAAATAAAAAGTCTGTTCTAGTCTAATTAAAACTCAGTTTTAAACTTGACTATAAAATTATAAAAGAAAGCATAATCTAATATCTAATTGTGCATGGGGTTAGTCTAGGGATTTGCAAATCCATTCCTAATCTACAAGATAAATAAATGTTAACACATCTCATCATTCTAACCTGCAAAAGAGAATCAAAACAATTAAACTACAACAAACTAATTAAGACAATAAAAATATTCATGTACAGAAAAATAAAGAGAACAATTAAATCATAAAATGCATGAACAACACAAAGATAGTTACCAGACTGTTGGTGGGCCCCCCAACGAGTCGTGGTCACTTTATAAAAGCACACCACGCGCTCAACAAGATGAATTCACCATAAAAACTCAAAAACACACTTCTTGTATAATCTGGCAATGTAAAATGGAAAAACAGAGTAAAAACATATTTGTCCCTATCACATTGATGTATCTGATGCTTAACATATGTCTGACCACCTCAGTGGTATTTATAATGTTTACAGGCCACATGGTCGACCACAGGAGGGTCGAACCACTTTTAAATTCGACAATTTGCATTAAATGGTGCCCTAACTGATAAAACGGAGCGAGCCAATAATCGCCCTCTTGAAGCTCAATAGCTAGAGGGGGAAAGCATGAACAAAACCCACGTTCCCGATTCGCCCATCATTGACCTCCAATACCATAACTGCCAAGTCACCCTCTGTTTTTGTGCGGGAAGTGGTGTTGGATGCAGTGTCAGATTGAGTACCGAAACAAGTGCTGGATCAAGTGTCGAAAGAAGAAACATGGTGCATTTTCACCCTGTAACATAAAAAACGTGAATCGGATCCTTGGAAATGTAAAAAAATGATGAATTATACTCAATACAATCATTTAACATGAATCATACGTACCTTATGTCGATCATACCGTTTTAACATAAAATTCTTCAAAAAGCTTCTTCAAAATATGAAAAACACATATGTACATGCTGTAAAAGTGTATAATAACCGTCATAAAAGTGATCATATCTCAGGCCCAACACATTGTTTAATGGTTCGATGGGTGCTTCCTGTTCGTTGGTTCGTCAATTGCTACTTGTTGTTGTTTGGTTCAACTTTGCAAGGTTCAAGACCTGCGCCTGTGGTTGGACCTGTTGGTGCTTGTTGGTTGCTTTTGTTTACCTCAACATTGCAGGGTTGGGGTCTTGCATGCACAATTGGAGCTATTGTTTTTTCACTTTGCGGGGTCCAGATGCTGCACCCACAATTCAACCTGCGCTTATGTCGTTCATCATTTCAGAGTAAGTTTCCATGCCATAATTTCATTTCTATTCATTCTTTGTTGTTCACTGTTTGCAGTTTGCAAGTAAGAATGTTTGATTATTTCTATTAGCATGCTCATCATATGTTTTGGGTTCCTTCCATTCTTGGGTTGTAGTTTGGTAACCATTGGAGATACATATGTTGTTTTTTGGTTCAGTGGTTGTTGCTTGTTCATTGGTTTGTTGGTTCGTCGGTTGCTGCTTGTTTTTGTTTGGCTCAAGTTTGTGAGTTTGAGGTCCTGGGGCTACAGTTGGGCATGTTTGTGCTTGCTCACTGGTTTGTTTCTTGTTGTTTTATTTTGTTTACTTCATCTTTGCAACATTAGGGTCCTACGCCGGTAGTTGGAGCTGTTTTTTTTTTCACTTTGTGGTGTTCAGGTCTTGCACCTACAAGTGGACCTGCGGTTCTGTCATTTGTTGTGTCTGGCGAAGTCGAGATCTGGTTCCTATCCCATGCCCGCCTACCCTGCTCTTAAATTTTTCTCCAATTATTTTTCCTATCTTTGGACCATACGTACATGCATTTGCAAAATGTTATTGTAGAAGAAAAGGATACTGAGATGGTGCTAGCAAGAGTGGTGTTCCGTGGATTGGAAATTGCAGTATTCAGTTTCTATGTTGTTTGGCGTGCAACATTGCTAGCATAATGAAATGTGCAACAATTTATTTTTATTAAGATAAAACATATGCAAAACACACTTATTAACCATATATGGTGAAATGTGCCCATATGACAATACAACGTCTTTATCCTGTGCACAGACTGGTGTGACCACAATAAAATTTGTCTTGTACTTGAAATATGATATGTACACCAAAGATACTGCAAAATTATATTTCCATGTCTCAAAACATATCTGGATACTTTGCTGCAAAAAACCAAAATCATTCAGCTATGGCCATGCAATTTCTTAATATTTTCTGGCTTGTAATATATTTTGGGCAGGAAAAACTTTATATAATTACAACCATGGATGGAGAAAAGAAATGGTTCATGTTTCTAACTATCTTGTATTCTATTCGTTGATTCTCATTTACTGTATGTACATAGTACTTATTCTCCCTTGCATACCAACTTCCATTCATGTTCATTGTATTTTGTGCATTCCCACATTGAAACAAACAGAATAGCTAGAGAAAACGAAGGAGTCTTTACCGCAAGTGTAGAAGAGGAGATACAAAGGTACATGCTTGTACTATTATTTCATATTCCATTGTTTTGTATTTCACTTATTGTCTCTATATGTGTTCATCTAATTTATTGTATATAGATATTATGTATCTTCCTACATAATAACTTATCTTTATGTCCTTTGTATTTTTTGTGCCGCTACATTGAAATAAATCGAACTCTGTTTATTTTTTTTACATGTTTTCCTACATACCAACTTCCTTCATGTCCATTATATTTTTTTGCATTGCTACATTTAAACAAATAGAGTGGCTCGAGAAGACGATGGACTCTTTGTCGCGAATGTAGAGGAGGAGTTACAAAAGTGGATGCCTCTACTCTTATTTCATATTCCAGTGTTTAGTATTTCATTTATTGTCTGTATATTTGTTCTACTTGTTCTACTGCTTTTCACCTATTTTACTGTATGTAGATACTATGTATCTTTCTACATAGTAACTTATCCTCGTGTGAATTGTATTCTCTTTGCTACTACATTGAAATAAATAGAACTGTATTTCTTTCTTTTACATGTCTTTATGCATACTAACTTACCTTCATGTCCACTGTATGTTCAGTGTTGCTACATTGAAAGAAACATATTGGTTAGAGAAGATGATGAATTCTTATATGCCATAGCAGAGGGGGCTAAAGTACACTCTTCGAAAAGGTATACCAATTGTGCTAGTAAATCAAACACACAAAACGGGTGGGTGCATATAATATTGGACTAGAAAACGGTGATTTGGAAACAATGTGCCTTTGTTGAGAATTTCATCTTCCAAACATTGCCCTCCCCATTTCTAATTTTCCCACTTTCTATTATTCCTTTTTGTTTCCTCTTCTATACTTAACTGAATTCCCCTTCTTTTTTCTCGTCTAATTTCTCTTTCTGGTTTCTTTTCTTAGTCGTCTTTCCGAAAATGTCTAGGTGCATGGGTTGGTGGACTCATGGGTTCACATTTATACTCATGCTTATATATCACGACTCTGACCAATGGTTTCCTCATTCCATGCTTAGCCACTTTTTCGATTGCAGATTCTTGTGTTGGCGGGTTCAAGATTGCGCCTCTAGCTTTAGAGGTTCCATGATATAAAGATTGGTCATCGTACCCCCCCATCATGCCCTATTCCCTGTTAGACATTTTTGCAGTCAATAAATCCGAGGCATACAATTTGACCGCCAGGTCCTCATGTTTCATTAGTATCCATTAACACCCTATTTCATATTCCATCTCCTTTGACCCTGTATGTGACATTCAGAACAGTTATGGACAATATAAAATGCATATTCTTATTTAGTCCTTTTGATGTTCATCTACACATGCTTGCATAAGAAAAATTTGGAATAGTGACATGGCCATGAGAAATCAATCATCGCAAACATCAACAGACCGACAAGGCCAAAGGTAAAGATGCATACATTGTGTTCCTCATATGTTTACCAAACAAATATCCTCAACTATTTATTCATCTATGCCATGGTAAATATGTTGATGTCATCTGCAACACATACTTTGTAGTTCACAAGAATTATCAATGAGCGCAAGTGAGACGCCGAACATAGTGCAAGTTCCACAGACTAAGAAGTCTGGTTGCAAAAATCTGGCTCCATACTTCATCCAAGTCGTGTGTCTACTTGTACATTTATGCCAGGAAAAAAAAATTAAAAAAAATAATGCAGACTACGATTCGCATTACTTTTCCTGTTCAAAAAATGTCACTAGGTATATACTTATAACACCCAAAATACTATCAATAGAGGGCTTGAATAGCCTTCAAACTGGACAAGTGTTTGTCAGGGACATAATGGTCATCTATAACACCTACTTGGACAAGGAAAACAAAACTAGATCCATTATGCATGATGACATGATAGACCATAAAGCCCTAATGACAGTCACACCGACTATTCCCACACAACCTATACAAAAACATGCAGAAAAGGTATCAACAGGTAATGGGATATCCATTACAATTTTTAATATATTTTCCAAAACATTATATGACCGTGGTGATTTTGATCGGATTATATCGCTCAACGAAACAAGTATTGTGGAAAAAGTTCCCGCTATTTGTTCAAAATATCATTTCGTCCCAGACACAACTATCAGCGAACTTGCATAGAGCGATGGCACTTACCCAATCAGAACCATTGGTGCAGCTGTCACACTCGCAAGAAAACCTGGCTCGCAACACATTCTCCATATAAAAAATGGAGAGTCAGAGAATGACAAGGAAATGGTACTGTTCTCCATATCCCGTTTTGTCCTTTACTTTCACATGTCCATATATCTTGGTTATGTTACACAACTATTTCACTGTTCCATGTTGCAGCTGAAATTGTTTGACACCTATTCAAATTTGTTTTCCTCAATGGAAAAACAATTGCATAAAGGGAAATTTCCACTTATGCTTTCAAAAATATAACAAAGAAAAGAGATGTTAAAGAAAGGATCTTTCGCACAACCCAATCAACATTTGTAACAGAATTGCAAACATACATAGTACAGGATCTCAAGAAACTAACTAGCTCTACATTTGTTGTGTGTATACATCTACAATTTCATGCTCACTTTGCTCATACAAATTGCCTTCACCAATTTTCCGCACTTTTTCTTTTTTTGTTGTGCAGTTGTATATTATATTGTTCAATATATTAACTACTATGCTCATGTGCCTAGGTTGAGGGTGTTTTGGTTGCAGCGAATGCACACTCGACCCCCTTCGATCCTGTGTGTGCCAAATGAAACTCTCCTGCTTCTACTTCTTCTTTCATAAATGATGATACAATTCATTGTCTATGATGCAGTAAAAAATATCGTTACATATATAGACATTGTCTCAATGCTGCCATCCTAACTGTGGCCAACACAATCATACATTGTACAATTAGACAACCTCTGTTACAAGATGTGTTTCCTGGGTTAGCAGAATTTCCATATGAAGTATACCTATAGAAAAAGGCAAACAATGTTTACATGTTGCGTGACTTTCGGATACATAGAAAATTTAACTTAAATGAGGACAATGCAATATTGCATATTGGCTGAAAAAAAAATAAAAAATCATATCAAGCTTTGCCAGGAAACGAAAAAATCTCATGTGTGTCTGTAATTTTTCTTTAATACCCAAATGAATGTCCGTTGGACTCGAGTTATTCGGAGTTTACATCTATGGCTGTAAAATTTTCTTTCTAGAGATTTTCTCTCTTTTTGTGCACTTGAAAGAACAAGGAGAATTTAATTACAAATCAAATCGTTGTTGTTATTTTGATGTTTTTTTGCATCTCCTAGTAAGAATTTTGCATATTTGTTGGGGTGTCCAATTGAAAAAAAAAATGGTGGCTAGATGTAGATTTGTTGGAGGACTCTACACCCTTTTGGGTGCCCAAATTGGAAAAAAAAATTCCAACTATATAGCCATGGCAGGATTTCTGCATTTTTTGGGTACCCAAATACAACAAAGAAGATGTCAGAACTAGCTATGGAGATTGGGGAGTTCGAGCATTGGAATTTATACAGGCAGGTGCATTTATTGTTGATGTACAAGCGCATAGGATTGTTCAGTCCAGAAATAGGAAGCTTGAGGACAAACCCCATACAAAGTATCCAACTATGAATAACTCAGGCCCATCCTTTAAACCGTCGAAATGGCTTGCTCCTTTGGGCAGAACCATCAGGCATTTCCATTAGTATTGGAAATTTGGTATTGTTAAAACTGGTAGTAATAGAACATGGCACTATCAGAAGAAAATGTCCATAGTGATCTTGCTTCATGGTAAAATAGTAATCGACAAGTTTCTTGTTCCCCATTTGGGTCTTTGGTTATAGCTGTGATACAATGGTGAAGCTCTGTTGGTCTTTTGTTGTCTTGTGTTTGGCATACTTTTGTTCATATCTCATGGCCCCGGTTATTTTCTCATGGGAACATATACCAGATGTAAGAGAAAACCAATGCCATGTGTATTTTTTTATATATATCAAATTGTTTGATGCATAAGTTGTTGGATTACTGAGAGAGGGGGTGAATCAGTAATAGCGTAATTATAATTTTTTTTTTTCAAATGTTATATCAATGTAGAATTATTATCCAATAATGAGCAGTAAGAAATAAACAATCACACACATACACAGTACACCATTGTTTTACATGGAAACCCAAATCGGGAGAAAACCATGAAATGCTTTTTCTTATATGTATTGAAGAATTACATTCATTAGAAGCACCAAATTCCTTTGTTTTCCAGCTACAACTAGAAGGAGGCTCCAACCCCCTAGTTTCTCAGGCTACAACTTGAGGGAATCTCCAACTCACCAATTCTCTAGCTACAACCAGAAGGAGGATACAACCCCTAATGTTCTCCGGCTACAACCAGAAGGTGGCTACAACCACCTGTCCTTTCCCCATCCTTCCACCCTGAAGTAGAAGTAGAATGATGGAACCACTATCACACTATCACTGTGAGATATACCGTTCTAAACCTATACTAATACATCTGAACCATGCATCAACCATGCATCAACCTGTACCTCAACCTGCAATCAACGTGTACCATAAACAAGTGCATCAACCATGTACCAACCTATACCATAAACAAGTGCATCAAACCATGTACCAAGTATGTACCAATCATGTGTCAACTACTCATCAATATGTACCAAC
>ML784386.1:339408-358970 GCA_009831015.1 Picea engelmannii | reverse complement strand
CTTAGTAAGAAGCAAGGATCTATTTCATTATCCACTACAGAGGCAGAATACATTGCTGCTGCTACTTGCTGCACACAAATTTTATGGATGATACAAACTCTTGCAAATATGAAGGTAACTTACACTGATCCTATTCCAATTCATTGTGATAACACAAGTGCCATTAGTGTCTCCAAGAATCCTATTCTTCATTCCAAGACTAAGCATATTCCAATCAAGTATCATTTTCTCCGAGAACAAGTTACAAACAGAATTGTTCAACTTAATTATATACCATCTACAGAACAGATTGCTGATATTTTTACCAAACCATTAGCAGCGACCCCTTTTGGATATCTTCGTCAAAAGTTGGGGGTTATGATTTCTGGTGTTTAAAATGTTCACCTAGTCAGGGGGAGTATTTATTGAATATCTACTGTATTTTATATATGTTTATAGACGACAGGGGGAGTAAGTTCTGCAACAAGATCAGTGGAAGAATGTTTCTTCTTTGACATTGATGTCAAAGGGGGAGAAAGGAGTCGAGTTCAAAATGTTTCAGTAACAGAGTCGAGCCTAAATGGCCAAATGCAGAGGAGAGTCTGAATGGCCGAATGCAGAGGAGAGTTGAGTCTGAATGCAAGTGTTTCCATCAATGAAAAAGGGGGAGATTATTGGCAAATTCAGTTAACAGACATCGAATCAGCGTATACTTGTCATTGATGGCAAGTACAGTTGTGGTTGCAGTGATGGTTTGAGTACAACAACAATGAATAGAAGCGCATCAATAATCGGGAGGAGAAGAGTCAGTGACCGTTGGATCCCATTCAATTTTTCCGAAAGGTCGACAACCGTCAGATCTGTAGAAGCTACGAGGGAGATAAGCCATCGGGAGATCGGAGTTCTCAAGGTCGTGAGAACTAGTACATTGAAATTCTCGAAATCCTGACATAATCAGGACTGTCCATTTGGAAGGATGTGTGGCAGCGATCGGGAGCCACCGGGAGAAGATCGACAGGAGGCTTCATCGAAGAATCAGGGATTGGGACTTTGAAATGTCCAATTCACTTGTCAACAAGAACCCCGAAATCGCGATATGTGATTTCATGATTTTATCGCAGCCGTTAAAGCAAGAATGAGATCTGGACCATTGATTTTCTTCATCGAAGAATCGGGATATCGGAGATCCCGGAAGCAAAGGTTTCATGCATTGGAAAATCATGATACGCGATTTCCCGATAAGGCCTAGGAGTGTGGGGCCACACCGACTTTCAGGAGGACAGGTGGCAGATTTTAACGACCGATGAAAGGACCATTGACAGGTCAACGACTGGGACCCATCGGAGGATCGGGAATCGGAGGATTGCGAGTCCCGTGGACAGGCGCATCGTGGTATTGAAAACCCCGATCAGTGGGGGCCAGCTGTTAGTATGAAAGGAGCATCGATATTTGGACGATCGAGAATCACGCGGGTGTATGCATTGAGGCATCACAAACCCCGTAGCCCCGAAGGGGTAAGGTTGTGGTCACGGAGTGAAGGTCACGTTGACCGGGAGCTAAGCTCAGGATGGATAGCGTATGAAAGGAGCGTCGGGATTTGGACGATCGGGAATCCCGTAGATGTATGCATTGAGGCATCACAAATCCCGTAGCCCCGACAGGGTAAGGTTGTGGTCACGAAGTGACGGTCATGTTGATCGGGAGCTAAGATCAGGAGGGCTAGTGTATGAAAGTGATGAAACCCGATTTAAAAGGAAAGAATAATGAATATTATCCAACGATGCAGATAAGGTTTGAAAGTGATCGGAGGGTTGTTGTTCTTTCTCACACATTAATTCTTTCAGTTACAAATCCGTTAGTGAAACGGATGCATGATTTCAAATTAGTTGTTGATCAGTTGGCGTTTCAGTTGGCTGAACAATTGTCATCATTTTCTCCAAGGAGTTGGGAAGTTGAAACGTTGTGCCCATGTGTATAAAAGAAGACGAAAACAGACTGTGTCCAATTGGTTGTTCTGGTGAGGAAAGGAACGAAACAATAAGGAAGAAGATAGAAGAGGATGCGTGGTAGGAAAGGAAGTAGATGTGCAGAGTGAAATGGAACGCAGATTAGAATAGCAGAGCAAGAGGGAACACATAGTAGAATAGCAGAGTAAGAGAAAATGCAGAGAAGAATAGTAGAACAGATCAGACTTACAGAACAGAGAAAGGAAGGTAAGAATTGATTTATCTGGGAAATTGTCTGTGTATTCATTATTTTAATATTCAAGGGTGGTTGGGAGGTGCTTGAGAGGACTGTTTTCCTCAGAGGTTCAAGTGGGAGCTTGAACACAGGAATTTGTAGCTTCCATCTGGTTGTAGCCAGAGAAACAAGGGTGGCAGGGTGGTGCTAGGGAGAACAAGTGTTCTCTATTATACAGGTTGGATCCTATGTAACTGGAAGTTGGTGCTTCCATCCAGTGGGTGCTGGAACATTCAGGAAGTTGGTGCTTCCATCCAGTTGATGCTGGAACAATCAGGAAGTTGGTGCTTCCATCCAGTTGGTGCTGGAACATTCAGGGAGTTGGTGCTTCCTTCTAGTGGGTGCTAGAGAAACTAGAAAGTTGGAGCTCTCAAACAAGTTGCAGCTTGTAAAACAGAGGTAGCAGCCTCACATTGAGTTGGTGCTCAATTGTAAATGATGTACAGAACTGAAAAAGACTGTCGATCATTTTGAAGAAGAAGAAGTTTTCTCCCTTTATGGGTTTCCTCGTGAAAATCTGTCTTTGTGTGTACTTTATGTGTGATTGATGGTCTTTACTTTTACTATCCATATGCTGAATATTGTTGATGACCACATGAAGAAAGACTAATAATGTTTTAACAGACTTAAAATTGTTTAAGACCACATACAACTGATTCACCCCCCCCTCTCAGTTGTTCTAGTATTTCCAACATTTAGATCCAATCTTTCTTCTAGTGTTGTTATCTTAGGGTTGAATCTCATAGGAAGAGATCTTAGTACCTTTTGAACAATTACAGATTCTTCGATTTCTTCTCCCAATCCTATTATTGCATTCAGTGTTTCATCGACTCGTAATAAGTAGGCTGCGATATCTTCATCTTCCTTGATTTTTAGTTGTTCGAACTGACCTCTGTAAGTTTGAAGCTTTGCTACTTTGACTTTAAAATCTCCTTCATAAATATTTCGAAGCTTCTCCCAAATATCTTTAGCAGATTTACAATGTGCAACTTTGGTGAATACCGTATCATTGAGACCATTCAAAAGTGCATTTATGGCTTTGGAATTATTCTCATCGAGTTTCATTGCTTTGTCATTTGTTGGTGCAACTAGTGGTGTTGTGTATCCATCTACAATTGATTGCCAAACTTGATATCCCTGTGCCTGTATATATGTCTTCATCCTTATGCTCCAAAAAGCATACTTTTGTCCATCAAACTATGGTATTCCATTTTTATACGAGTTGGTACTCTCCATGATCTACCTTTCAGTGGTTAAACTGATTTTTGAAGGAACCTGCTTTGACACCAATTGTTGGATTACTGAGAGGGGGGGGTGAATCAGTAATAGCATAATTATAATCCTTTTTCTTCAAATGTTATATCAATCTAGAATTATTATCCAATAATGAGCAGTAAGAAATAAACAATCACACACATACACAGTACAATTGTGTTTTACGTGGAAACCCAAATTGGGATAAAACCACATAATGATTTTTCTTATATGTCTTAAAGAATTACATTCATTGGAAGCACCAACTTTGTTTTCCAGCTGCAACTGGAAGAAGGCTCCAACCCCCTAGTTTCTCAAGCTACAACCTGAGGGAAGCTCCAACTCCCCAATTCTCTGGCTACAACCAGAAGGAGGATACAACCCCTAATGTTCTCCATCTGCAACTAGAAGGTGGCTACAACCACCTGTCCTTGCCCCGTCCTGCCACCCTAAAGTAGAAGTAGAATGATGGAACCACTGTCACACTATCACTGTGAGATATACCATTGTAAACCTATACCAATAAATCTGAACCATGCATCAACCATGCATCAACCTGTACCTCACCTTGTAATCAACCTGTACCATAAACAAGTGCAACAACCATGAACCAACCTGTAATCAACCTGTACCATAAACAAGTGCATCCAACCATGTACCAAGTATGTACCAATCATGTGTCAACTACTCATCAATATGTACCAACATCATCAACTATACACCACATGTATGTGCACCAACTCATCAACTACTTCTCTCAACCATGTACTCAACATGTACCACAACCAAAAGCCCTCATCAATTTCATCATCCAAAACTGATTTGTAGCTCTGTAATAGACCTAGTGTATATGATCACATTCCTGGAAACCTTCCTTAACTTTAAAAACAAGAGACTAGCATTTTCATCAAACTTTTCTTTAGTCTCACATGCCTAGTTTTGGATTAGTCAACAACCCTAACTTGAAGTAATCATAACTTTGAACCTATAATGTATTAAGATCTGAAACTGATATACAATGTTCTTCAGTGTTTTTTGTGCAATTCCTCCAAGTTTCACTACTTGGAACCTCTCATAAAAGGAGTTATAGCAAAAATGACATACCTTGCTGAATTTTGTCTTATTCTAGAGAGCGACCTTATAGAGCATTCCCCGCACAAAATATTTGATGAATTGATTTGAAACTGTTACCTAGAATACTACATACTGTACCCTAACCAACACATTTGATATCACTAAATTTGGATCTATTATGAATAATTTATGTCGTTTTTACCCGAAACACCTGATTTTCACTAGTTTCAGGACTGACCACAAACCCTATTTTGCACGGAGCATAACTCCCAAAATACAACGAACCACAAGCTGAATTTTTTACTAAAGATACTTGGATATATTTTCTCACTTTTATAGAAATTTCACAGTTTGAATCATTATAGAAAAAAAGTTATAGTGAAAATAGTGAGATGACCTGTAAATAACATACCTTAGAAAGCACCATCAAAATAATTTATCCTTCCTTGCATTTCAGCCTTATTTTCTTGACCTTCACTCAGAATTTTGGTTTAGATATCCTTGGTTACCTTAGACACATATAGATATTCAATATGCTCAAGTTTTATTCAAATGAGAGAGCCTTGCCTCTTATTTATACTCTCCAAGTAGCTTCCTTAAAAACATCTTCTAGGTCACTTGGCCCACTTTCCTTATTTTAGGGTTGGGTCCACTTCTAATTTCTCCATTAAATTTGTTATTGAAATAATTTATTTTGTATTCACTTTTAATTATAATACACTCATCACTTCACTTTATTATTTACCTTTTAAAATCTCTTAGACCACTTTGACTACTTTGACCTTTTGGGGCTTCTAGATGACATATGAGGGTCCTCCAACTTTGTAAGGCCATAACTCTCAAATCGTGAGGAGTTATGTGATGTTCTACAAACCACCAGAAATGGCATGACATGTACTATCCATATAGAATATTATTATTTGAAAATATATCATAACTCACACTGTTACCCATCAAACAAACTTGGGTCCATTACCCAAACTTGGGGTCTCCAACTTCTCATGGCCATAACTCTCTAACTGTGAGGAATTATGTGACGTTCCACATACCAATGGAAATGACATGACAAGCACTATCCATATAGGATATTTTATTTGACAAATTCACTTTCCTTCATATCATTATTCCATAATTAAGCATGGGTTCTCTTACTCCACAAAGCGTCTTCCCGTGAGGGCTTTCACCATAAAGGGACCACTTTGGAGTTCATCCATATTTACTTCTTATCAACCATGAAAAAAAAATAATGAGTCATATTTACATCAAACAATACTGGGTCCATTACCAAAACCTTTGTGCTACTGGGCTTTCTTCAAGGGTTGACATCAATGAAAACCAACCTTAATCAACATAGATCGATGTGTACTTCGCTATGGACCCTTGTGGGATCTCACTTGGCACCTTTTGTGTGGATGCCTTGCCTTGTGCCTCGACTTTCAATACATTTGGTGTTTACTTGGCTCTTGGTTATATGCTTCATTTTGGAAAATTAATGATACATTCAGGATCTTGGTGGTTTTTCTATGATCTTAAAGAATATATAGGACCTGCTTTGCCTTTTAATATAACCTCTCTGACGCAAATGTAGTATGTGGCTCATTTTAGCACTTTTCCTTGATTGATGAACTTATCAAAGTTCATCTCCAAGAATATTTTGAAATAAAAGGATATATACTATGTGAATTCCAATGGAACTATATCAACCCGAGAACATTAAAATTCAAATTCATCATTGTTATACTTACGATGAAGTTGATAGTACAATAATTTTACTTCAACATCCCAAAATAGATTTTCTTGTGGATTTTGGATGTTTCTCTTATACAAACACATCCTGGAAACTATAAAGATGGATCTCTTTATTTATTCCTTGATTGAAGAGCATGTTCACATGTTTAATGCACTTCATAGTTACTGTTAAGACCATCAATGAAGCTTTCTTACACCAATTCTCGCTTCCAAAAATTGTCATCCCCTTTCTTTTTTCCCTCTGCTTTCCCTTTCTGGTTACTTAGTCATTTTTCGGAAAATGTCTAGGTGTGGGGGTTGGCGGATTCACGTCTTCATATTTCCATTAATACTTTTATATCATGAATTTGATCGACCACTTCCCCGTTTCATATTCAACAAAATTTTTGGATTGCGGGTTCTAGGGTAGGTAGGCTCAACACTGTGTTTCCATTGTTCCCTCGCCTGCAAACAACACCTAGACTTCACTGATCTACAAATTGGCAGCCAAAATCCCCTTTCTTTCTTCTCATTTTCTTTCCCTTTCTGGTTACTTCTTCGTTTTTCCGAATGTGTCGTTTTTCCAAATATCTCATGCTTTTATATACAACACCCGAAGTTCCGCAATATACAAATTGACTGTCGAAGTCCGACATTTTCCACTGTTCCGTGTTACACATTTTGCAATCAAAAGTTGTGATACATACAATTTGACCATCGACCCCTCACGTATCCCGAGTAGAACTTGTGGCCCTGTTTTCAAGCCCGTCAATATTCCCTGTTTCGAGTATGTCTTACGCTTTTATACCACGATTTCAACCAACCGCTTACCCATTGCATACTTGTCCACTATTACCATCATCGGTTCCTGGCCAGGCTTGCTCAACATTGCGCTTCCATTGTTCCTCTACCTACAAACAACACCCAAAATTCCACGATATACAAATTGACCACTAAAATCTGTCATTGTGTCATGTTCTATGTTACACATTCTGCATTCAAAAGTTCAGAGACATACAATTTGACCATCAGCCCCTCACATCTTCTGAGTATAACTTGTGACACTATTTTGAAGCTCACCCGACCACTTTCCATACTTGGCCATTTCTTGGAATCTCTTTCGCATATGGACGAAATGTGTAATGCTTAATCACTCTTCACCATCCCCACCACCTTCACACTTCTTTCTAGATATGAAATTATTAAGCTTTAATGCTAATATATCATCGTGCAGGAACTGTTAAGATTGTCATTAATGTCTGAAAGGCTGGAGAAGATATGTCATTAATACGAATTAAACCAAGATTTGTGGAGAGTTGTGTTATCCTTTCCAAGTATTCATTTCAAGCATCATGCAATCTCTTTCATGCGCCGTCTGGTTGGCACCTTTACAAAATATCTAATCCTTAATCGCTCTTCGTTTTCACCGCCATCTTCGCACTTTTTTCTAAATATGCAATTAGTAAGCTTTAATGGTAACAACTCATTATGCATGAACTGTGGAGATTGTCATTGACCAGAGAAAGGCTCGAGGAGATATTCCATTGATACACATTAAACCAAGATTTGTGGAGGGTTATATTATCCCTTCCAAATTTTCACTTCAAACATCATCTGGAGAAAACAAAAATTCTCATTAACTTATGGAAGCAGTTCGACAACATTTCTGTCCAGATACAGTAAACACCTTCGAGCATGATGACCAGGGGTTCTAGTACTCTGGGGCATATTCTTACTACTCATATCCCTCCTCCGAGGAGAAAAAAAGGAGATGGTCCCTTGGTGGACCGAGAGATATATTTCAAGCCAAAGAATTCCAAGGAAACCCTGCCTGCTCAGACAGCCTGACTGCCTGCATTGATGGCTGGCACAGAGGTTCATGCGGTTGATATTGAGTCAGGAGAAGATGATCTGATGGACAATGATACGACAATGGATGATGGAAATGAAGACATTGTTCCCACTCCTATGACCAAATTGAAATCAACCATAATGGGGGGCACTTGTTGGCTCGATGGCGGCCCTGACAAGATAAAAAGAAGGGGTTTCAGAAAAGAAACCGATGTTGAATGCAATAGCCTCTTTGCAACTCAAGAGTAGGAATTCCAGAGGTCCAAATTAGTCCATTCTAGGTGGAAGTATTTCACTGTAATGAAATGGTCTCTTGATACTCCCAGAGATATATTTCAAGCCAAGTAATTATTCAATTTCGGGACCACTCTCCTATTCTCTGGATATACAATTAACATCTTAAGGGATGAGGACCATAAATCCCACTGGTGCAAGGAATATTCCTACTACTCATCGCCTTCCACTTAGAATGGACTAATTTGGGCCTCTGGAATTGCTCGTGCAACCTGTGTCCCTGAAGTCTTTGACTGTGAGGAGTTGGTCTCTTGGTGTGTCCTAACTTTCAGTTTCTGGCTCTAATGCTTGACCTGCAACGTTTTTCATCTTCTTCCTCACATGAAGCTTGTGAGAACTATCAATTTTACTGTGAGGATGGGTTCTTACGTCCTCCTGCGTTTGAAAAATTCTGGGTTGCTTTCTTACTGGGGTGCAACATTGGAGCAATGTTGTGGGATGTCGTTCTCTTCACAGTGGAGGCCATGGATTGGAAACTCTTCTCATTGGGGCATTTTCCATGTTATTTGTACAATTGAGTGGTGGCTTGCAATGTCTCCAGGTCGCTAACGTCAGGAGCATGAGTGTTGTTCACCTGCATCAAGCCAATGAATTTTTCCACTGCGGAACCACTCTCATGTTTCTTTGTCTCCTCAGGTCTTCCAAAATATATTGAGATTACGGAAACGAACATTGACCTTCCAAGGAGAAGACTAGAAGGATTTCCTAAGAAATAAATCATGGTAATGAGTTTTGTATGCATGTTGAAGACCATCTCAATGGCTCCTGCATGTTGTCCCACTAGAGGAACAACACAGAATTGTATCCATTTTCTTTTATTTATTTTTTTGTAGATCCTGTACCTATGTTTACGAAAAATATGTTCAATGTTTTGGTGCAAAGAATGCAGTCCAATTTCTATGGATAGATATACACTGCCTAGTATTTTTTTTTAATGGATTTACTATTAAAACAATTGTCTTGGAATCTTGGTTGTTGCTTCTTTGCTAAATTTAACACCTCTTCTCATTGGCATGGTTCGATAGTCTTGTAGTTCTTGAATATTGTATTGGATCAAGTAATTTGATCTAATATGGAGCATTTAACAATTATATGACAATGCATATTTTCGATCCCATCAGGATTTTATGGAAACAAAAATGAATTTCAGACAGTTTCAAACCAACATTCAATTCTATTCGTAATGCAGATAGAACATAGCAAGACCAAAGCACGATACGATAGTCGGGGCCCTACCCTAGAAATTTTGTTTTCATCTCATCTTTGCTAAGAAAACAATTTCTTATTTCCCTTTCGCTTCCTTGATTCATTTACTCCAAAAGGGAACATTTTATTAGTTGTGCATCCCCTGGCCTCTATTTGAGCACTTTTTACTTTATTAATGAAATTACCAAATTTATTGTTCGCGAATAAAAAAAAAACTGTTCTATGGTGGTTGTAGTCAAATGGGACTATGAAATTAACTACAATATTAAAATTCAAGATCGTCATTGTTGTTTCTAGACATGCAATTATTAAGCTTTAATGCTAACAACCCATCATGCAAGAAGTTTAATACTTAAGTTAATATGTCAAAGGAATGGAAGAATGTATCAAGAACACAATTACTCCCTCAAGTTGCAATAAAAACTAATCTTCAACAAAGCATTTTCTCACACCCTTTTTATTGGTACAAACACAATAGAAAACCAATAAGTGGATAAAATATTGGACTAGAAAATGATGGTTTTGCACCAATGGGGATTGTTTGAGACCAATTCCCTCTTACAAAAATTGCCCTCCGTTTTTCTATTTTCCCACTCTTTTATCCCCTTCTTTTCCCTCTTCTATACTTAACCAAATTCCCCTTTGTTTTTCCCCTGTAGTTTCTCTTTCTGGTTACTTACTCATTTTTTCTGAAAATGTCTTGTTGTGCGGGTTGGCGGATTCACGGGTTCACATTATTATTCATGCTTTTATATCGCGACTCTGAATGAGCGCTTCCCCTTTCCATACCTAGACAATTTTTCGATCGTGGGTTCCCACCCAGGCAATCTCTAAATTTGATGCAGGAGCATCTCTCCACGTCAGCCAACTAGCCAGCCAGCCATGTCAAGCGCACGCATTCAAAAGCTGAAGAGAGGTGTTGTCCTTAGTTTTGATTTAAAATTGAATGTAATATAATGTTTAAGATGTTGAGTTGTGAAGCCGTGCCTTTGTGCAGGCGTAGAGTAGATAGGCCTTTAATGTTTGTAAAGCTGAGATCTAGATCCGGATAGCAGACTAGACAACCCATTCAATGTAATTGAATAGGGTAGGTAGATTTGGATGGAAGGGCTCGAAGAGCCTCCTCATGTAAAAAGATCAATTGTATCTCTTTGGTAGTTAGTTTTTTAGAGAGTTGAGATAGGAGAGATTCTACGAGTAGAGAGCAGAAGAGAAGGAGCCGAGACCTTGTTACAGGTCGTGCTCAAGAACACCATGTAAATATAGGCGTTTGCCATATTTAATACAAAGAGCAGTTTTTCCTGCATGTTTATGTGTTAAATGAATGTCTGTGAGTGTTCTTTATATGATATGAATGTATGTTGTAGAATGTACACTGTAGGTTTTCATTTGCAGGAGTGTGTTTGGTTTTCAGGGATAGAAGTCTTTGAGGCTTCACACCAGGAGGGTGTGACAGAACGTTGCGGGTTCTGATAGTCGTGCACAGAGGTGCATTTCTGAACACTACGGGTTCAGACAGAGACGTGCTGCGACACAGAAACTGAAATCAACAACTCATTGAAGACCTCAAGGTTGTTGAACACCTTGGAGGCAAGGCTGTGTAGGAGGAACATAGTGGCAGACAGAAGCTCCGAGGAGTTATGTGAAGCTTTGCCAGGTGGGCATTGAGCCGGTGCAAGGAGTGCACAGTGGAAGAACTCTGCTGTGAGTTCTTAAGAAGCCAAAATCACTGAGGATTCTTGATACTCTGCCAGATGGGCATTGAGACATTGTACAGATAGGCACAGGGATAAGAGAACTCTTTGAGTTCTGTAAATTGAGGAAGAAACCACTGAGGGATCTTGACAGGGTTGCTGAACACCCTGATAGACTCGGAAGAGGTTACTTGAGTGAAGGATAGTCAGGTGGGCATCCAAATTCTCCATCTGAGGGAGAAAGGAAGAAGAACTGAGTTTCCTTGGAGGTTGAAGCTACAGGAAAGCTCAGGACGGATAGCCTCTGTGTGTGCAGGTGAATACCCTGTGGAGGGCAGGAGTTGAAGAATCCTTTGAGGGTTCGAAGGGAATGATAAGCTCAGGAGGGCCAGCATTTTCATATACGCACAGGCGAAAACTCTCGACTGTGGAGCTCATAGAAAAAGGGCAAGGGTCGAGGCCTTTGTGAGCTTTAAATTCTCCCAAATCTAGGAAGAAGTACGCAGAAGCTCGGAAGGAGCACAAAAGATGTCAGATCAGCTGGAGAAAAGAGATCTGGACCGTTGTTTTCCCACGTCCATGAAGGATCTGGAGGAGTGCACAAGAGGGTCGGATCTGAACCAGCAGATCTGATCAAAATACCCGTCAGCCATTGGATCGGCAGGGAGTTGCGCATGGTTTAACCCTTACCGCAGAGAAGTGGGGTATAAAAAAAAAAGTCCCAAAAGGATTGACTTATCAGGATATCGGCATTCGGGATACCGGGGATATCGAAGACGTGAGTTTGGTCTCTCGAAATCAGAAACCCCAAATTAGTGAGGTTTGATCTGAGCCGTTCGTTTGGAAGCAGACGCGTGTCGCGAGATTTCCCACATCAGGGACTCGGGCATCGGAGGTTAGAAGAGGATGTCTTTTGACTTCACGAGTGGTGACAACATGAAAAGGTGAGAGATCCATGGTGTGGGCCTAGTTGACGTCACGTCGGAGAATTGGGATTCGGAGGATCGGGGATCCCACAGACAAGAATCCCTTGCTTTTAGAAAGTCCAAATCGCGAAGAAGGGAAAGACTGGGAAATCGCCATATCGGTATTTCGGGGGTCCAGAGGATGGAAGGTTAAGTGCTTGGGTCACGAAACCTCGAAAGGAGATAAGGTTGTGGTCTTATGAGGACTAGTCATAGGGACTAGGGGCATAGCCAGGAGCGGCTAAGGCATAAAGGAGCGTATTGGAAAATCGGAGTTCGAGAGTTCGAGAGAACAGGGAACTCTTGACATCAGGAAACATAAAGTCCCGGAACCCGAATTTAGGTCAGGGGAAGTTCACGGTCATGTTCAAAGGACTGTGTGGGTGAGTAGAGGGACCTGTGGATCAGGTTTTCATCAGAGATTCCAGGAGGGAATCAAATGAGCCGCTTCGGCTCATGAACTGATTGAACGATCCTGCGAGCGGACGTAGTGGACATCTGTCATCAAGTGGTATCAGAGCGGGATTTCACTTGTATATTTCAGGTGAAACAAGGAGAAGGCAGAAGAAGAAAACAGAGTGCTAGAGACTCTATGATGATTGTTTACGGGTAAGCAACAATCAAGAAGAGAGTCAGAAGGACTATAGGATGAAGCTGGAAACACTCAGGGTACAGAGTGACAACAACAGGTTTGCTAGGAGGGCAGACAGAGACAACACCATGGCTATTGAAGGCCATAGGTATGCTGGGAAGAAAAACCCAAAGCTGATGAGCCCAACCGAAAGGGAGAAAGAACTTGGCGACATCAAGTCAAGAATGGAAAATCTTGAACTGCGGATGCAGCAGAATGCCAAGCAGTGATGGGTATATGAATGGCCCATGAAGAATCCGAGGATAAAATGGCCAGTCAAGGAGTTGATGGATAGAACACAGCGTAGGCTGTTAAGAAGGTGGTTGAGGCATGCTGAAAACCTCAACAGACCAGAAGAAGGGGTTCATATGTGTGAATCGGAGACTGGGAGAGATCTCAGTGAAATGGGATCAGTCGAAGATCTCAAGAATTTCCAGGAGGGAAGAGATGAAATTCCATATTGTCAGGTGGGAAAGGAGTTGAAATCACTGCGGGATCTCAGAGACTATCAAGAGGACAGCCAAGGAATTTCACATTGCCAGCTGGGCAATGATATGAGGTCGTTGCAGGATCTCGAAGACTACCAAGAAGGTAGTAGAAGCATCCCATATTTCTAGATGGACAGGAATGAGCAGATGAGACTATCTGAGGGTCTCATGAACTCAGAAGTGAGTCAGAATCAGCAGGTGCAGCTGACAGAGGATGAAGATTCATGTGGTTTTCCAAGCCATGTGAATGAAGATGATGACAAGTTAAAAAATTTCACCATCCGAGAGGCTGATCTGAGGAGCCTTATAATGATCGAGGGAATCGAGATATTCCTACCACTTGCCCAAGGGGAGGTAGAAATCTGGGTTGCAGATGCAGCAACAACAGAAAGACAACTAGCTGAGACTGTCGCCGAAGGATTGGAGCAGATATCTGAAGTTGCCCAAGTAGAGAAGGAGAACGAGCATTCTGAGGAGTGTCTCACTGCATTCATCCAGGAAGCTGAGGAAGTTGTAGCACTGAAGCTGACAGCAGAAGAAGCATAAGAGAATGATGAGAATTTTGAGGAATGGCTCAATATTTTCAGCCAGGAGACTGAAAAGACTGCAACATGGGAGTTTGCAGAAGCTGAAGAAGAAGAAGAGGCAGACAAATTTTGTTTTGCTGATCTGTGGGAATAGATAGAAGCCCTGGAGAGAAGGGTGAAGGTGCAGGGCGTGCACATCCAACAGGTGAAGTTGGAAGCTGATGAATAAGGCATGGGAGATCACAGTGATCTGCCTATGTGCCAAAATTTCTTGCAGCTGAGGAGACTGCACGAACAGAGCTAGCCACTGGAGCAGCTGGACGAAGTGATCGACATGATCAGGAAGCTGATGATCCGGTCAGCAGAAACTGTCAGCAAGGAGAGGCTAAGTAGAGGGAAGGAAGAAGCAACAACAGTGCAGCAGCAACAACAGGAAAATAGAGCAGGTGAACAACTCCAGAGGATGATTTGGGATCCAGGGGGGATTTCCAAAGATGAGATGGGAAGCTCATGAGCAGGAGCTCATGAATTTTGCAACTGAGGAGTATGATACAGGAGAATATCTCCACGTCACCCAACCAACCAGCCAGCCACGTTAAGCACACACATTCAAAAGCTGAAGAGAGGCATTGTCCTCAGTTTTGATTTAAAATTGAATGTAATTTAATGTTTAAGCTATTGAGCTATGAAGCTGTGCCTTTGTGCAGGCGTAGAGTAGATAGGCCTTTAATGTTTGTAAGGCTAAGATCTAGATCTAGATAGCAGACTAGATAACCCATTCAATGTAATTGAATAGGGTAGGTAGATTTGGAGGGAAGGGCTCGAAGAGCCTCCTCATGTAAAAAGATCAATTGTATCTCTTTGGTAGTTAGTTTTTGAGATAGTTGACATAGGAGAGAGTCTACGATTAGAGAGCAGAAGAGAAGGAGCCAAGACCTTGTTACAGGTCGTGCTCAGGAACACCATGTAAATACAGGCGTTTTCCATATTTAATACAAAGAGCAGTTTTTCCTTCTTGTTTATGTGTTAAATGAATGTCTGTGAGTGTTCTTCATATGATATGAATGTATGCTGTAGGTTTTCATTTGCAGGAGTGTGTTTAGTTTTCAGGGATAAAAGTCTTTGAGGCTTCACACCAGGAGGGTGTGACAGAATGCTGCGGGTTCTGATAGTCATGCACAAAGGTGAATTTCTGAACATTGCGGGTTTAGACAGAGACGTACTGCGACACAGAAACTGAAATCAACAACTCAGTGAAGATCCCAAGGTTGTTGAACACCTTGGATGCAAGGCTGTGTAGGAGGAACACAGTGGCAGACAGAAGCTCTGAGGAGTTCTGTGAAGCTCTGCCAGGTGGGCATTGAGCTGGTGAAAGGAGTGCACAGTGGAAGAACTCTGTTGTGAGTTCTTAAGAAGCCAGAATCACTGAGGATTCTTGACACTCTGCCAGGTGGGCATTGAGACATTGTACAGACAGGCACAGGGAGAAGCGAACTCTTTGAGTTCTGTAAATTGAGGAAGAAACCACTGAGGGATCTTCACAGGGTTGTTGAACACCCTGATAGACTCGGCAAGAGGTTACTTGAGTGAAGGATAGCCAGGTGGGCATCCAAGTTCTCCATCTGAGGGAGAAAGGAAGAAGAACTGATTTTCCTTGGAGGTCGAAGCTACAGGAAAGATCAGGACATATAGCATCTGTGTGTGCAGGTGAATACCCTATGGAGGGCAGGAGTTGAAGAATCATTCGAGGGTTCAAAGGGAAGGATAATCTCAGGAGGTCTAGCATTTTCATATACGCACAGGAAAAAACTCTCGACTGTGGAGCTTGTAGAAAAAGGGAAAGGGTCGAGGCCTTTGTGAGCTTGAAATTCTCCCAAATCTGGGAAGAAGTACATAGAAGCTCGGAAGGAGCACAACAGTTGTTAGATCAGATGGAGAAAAGAGATCTGGACTGTTTTTTTCCCATGTCCAGGAAGGAGCCGGAGGAGCGCACAAGAAGGACGGATCTGAACCATCGGATCTGATCAAAATACCCATCAGTCGTTGGATCGACAGGGAGTTGCGCATGGTTTAACCCTTAGCGCAGAGAAGCGGGGTAAAAAAAAAAAAAGTCCCAAAAGGATTGACTTATCGGGATATCGGCATTCGGGATATTGGGGATATCGAGGACATGAGTTTGGTCGCTCGACATCAGAAACCCCGAATTAGCGAGGTTTGATCTAAGTCGTTCGTTTGGAAGTGGACGCGTGTCGCGAGATTTCCCACATCGGGGACTCGGGCATCGAAGGTTAGAAGAGGAAGTCTTTTGACTTCATGAGTGGTGACAACATGAAAAGGTGAGAGCTCTGTGGTGTGGGCCTAGTTGACGTCACATTGGAGAATCAGGATTCGGAGGATCGGGGATCCCGCGGACAAGAAGCCCTTGCTTTTAGAAAGTCTGAATCGCGAAGAAGGGAAAGACCGGGAAATCGCCATATCGGGATTTCGCATATCAGTATTTCGAGGGTTCAGAGGACATAATGTTAAGCGCTTAGGTCACGAAACCCCGAAAGGAGATAAGGCTGCGGTCTTATGAGGACTAGTCATAGGGACTAGGGGCATAGCCAGGAGGGGCTAAGGCATAAAGGAGCGCATCGACAAATCGGAGTTTTGGAGTTCGAGAGAATAGGGAACTCTTGACATCGGGAAACATAAAGTCCCGGAACCCGAATTTAGGTCAGGGGAAGTTCACGGTCATGTGCAAAGGACTGTGTGGGTGAGTAGAGGGACCTGTGGATCGGGTTTTCATCAGAGATTCTAGGAGGGAATCAAATGAGCCGCTTCGGCTCACGAACTGATTGAACGATCCTATGAGCAGACATAGTGGACGTCTATCATCAAAATTGCACTTCCATTGTCCGGTTACCTGCAAACAACACTCTAGCTTCTGCAATGTTCCCCTCATTCGTGTTACACATTTTGCACTGAAATGTTCCGATACGTACAATTTGACCGTCGAGACCTCACGTCTCCTTGGGAACACTTGCCACTCTATTTTGAAGCCCGTCTGACTTCTTTCCACACTTGGCCATTTCTTGGAATCTCTTTCGCGAATCGTCAGGTTGGCGGGTTCATGACATTTCCAATTTCTAGTCCTTGTTCCCTATGCCCGCTACCTTCAGACTTCTTTTCGAGTATATGCAATAAGTATACATATTTGAATATATTAGCCCTTCTTTTCCCTCTTCTATACTTAACTAAATTATCATTTCTTTTTCCCCTCCACTTTCTCTTTCTGGTTACTTAGTCGTTTTTTCTGAAAATGTATAACTGCGGGGGTTGGCGGACTCACGGGTTCACATTTTCACTTGTACTTTTATATTTCAACTTTGACCGACTGCTTCCCATTCCATACCTAGCCACTTTTCAGATCATGGACTCCCCAACAAGCGGGCTCTATATTTCACTTACATTGTTCTGTGACCTGCAAACAACACCCGGACCTCCATGATATACAAATTTACTGCCAAAATCCCACAACATACTCTCTTCTGTGATACACAGTTAGCACTCAAAAGCTCCGAGATCTGTAATTTGACCTTTGGGTCCTCACATCTCCTAGGGAACTATTGTCACCCCATTTTGAATCTTGTGTGTCCACTTTCCATACTTGACCATTTCGTGGAATTTTTTTCACGGATCGTTGGGTTGGTGGGTTCACAAAATATCCAATTCCTAATCGTTGTTTCCTATGCTTGCCACCTTTGCACTTATTTCCAAGTATGCAATAACTGAGTTTTAATGATAACAACTCACCATGCCTCTAGGAGATAGTCATACTAACTTTCCCTACACAACTTGTCGAGAAACATGCAAAAACTATCCTACCAGGTAATGGGATATCTATTAAAAATATCAATATATTAGCAAAACGAGTCCCATCGACCATTTCCCTTTTCCATACTTACCAAATTTTTTGCTTGCGGGTTCCTAGACAGGAGGACTGCACTTCCAATGTTCCTTGACCTACCAACAACACCCCAACTTCCGTGATATACAAATTGACTTCCAGACTCCCACATCATCCCCTCTTTCGTGTTACACATTTTGCACTTAAAAGTTTCGATACATACAATTTGACCGTCGGGGCCTCACGTCTCCTCGGGAACCCTTGTCACTCTATTTTGAAGCCCATCTAACCACTTTCCACACTTGTCCATTTCTTGGAATCTCTTTCACGGATCGTCGGGTTGGCGGGTTCAAGAAATTTCCAATTCCTAGTCGTTGTTTCCTGTGCCCGCCACCTTCACACTTCTTTCCAAGTATATGCAATAAGTATACAACTTCTCCAGAAACATGAAAAAAAGATCTTTCTAGGAAATAAAATATCTATTACAGATTTGAATATTTCTATACTTAACCAAATTCTCATTTCTCATTCCCCTCTACTTTATCTTTCTCGTTACTTAGTCGTTTTTTCAAAAATGTCTAGCTGCGCGGGTTGGCGGACTCACGGGTTCACATTTTCACTTGTGCTTTTATATTGCGACTCTGATCGACCGCTTCCCCATTCCATACCTAGACACTTCTACAATTGTGGATTCCCAGGTAGGCGGGCTCTAGATTTCACTTCCATTGTTTTGTGACCTGCTAACAACACCCTGACTTCTGTGATATACAAATTTACAACCAGATTCTCACATCATACCCTTTTCCATGTTACATAGTTTTCAGTCAAAAGTTATGAGACCTACAATTTGACTGTCAAGTCCTCACGTCTCCTATGGAACTATTGTCACCCCATTTTGAATCCCATCCATACGCTTTCCATACTTCATCATTTTTTTCAAATTTATTTCATGGATCGTCGAGTTGGGGGGTTCACAAAATATCCAATTCCTAATCGTTGTTTCCTGTGCCTACCACCTTCACACTTCTTTCCAAGTATGAAATAACTAAGGTTTAATGCTTACATCTGACCATGCCTTTGGGAGACCATCATAATAATTGTCCCTACACAACTTGTCCAAAAACATGCATAAAATATCCTGCCATGTAATGGGATATCTATTACAAATATCAATATATTAGAGAAAACAAATTCCACCGACCATTTCCCTATTCCATACTTACTGACTTTTTCGCTTGCCGGTTCTGGATAGGTGGGTTCAAGATTTCCCTTGCATTGTTATGTGACCTGCAAACAACACCCATAATTCTGTGATATACATGTAGATAATATCTTGCAAGGTAATGGGATATCTATTACAAATTTCAATGTATTAGAGAAAACGAGTCCGAGCGACTGTTTCCATATTCCATACTTAGCCACTTTTTCGATTGTAGGTTCCTAGATAGGCAGGCTCAAGATTTCCCTCCCATTGTTCTGCAACCTGCAAACAACACCCAAAATTCCACAAATATACAAACCGTCCGTTGGACTTCCCCATCATGCACTCTTCCCTTTTACGCCTTTTGCAGTCAAAATTTTCGAGACATACAATTTGACTATCGAGCCCTCACCTCTCCTGAGAATCCCCTGTAACCCTATTTTGAAACTTGTCCGACCACTTTTCATACTTGGCCATTCTTTACTTGCTCTTCCCTATCCCCGTCATCTTTGCACTTGTTTATAATAAAAAATTGTTTAT
>ML784386.1:313710-339336 GCA_009831015.1 Picea engelmannii | reverse complement strand
TATATATATATTATAAAGACATATAATTTGATCATCAGGTGCTCACCTCTTCTCTGTATCCTTTGAAACCCTACTTTCAAGCCTGTTGGACCCCTTTTCATATATATATATATATATATATAAGGTCTTATTTATAAGTATGGAATTAGCAAGATTTAATGCTAAACCAATATTTGAGGAGATCTCCCATTAATACACATTAAACCAATATTTTCGGCGGATTATATTATCTCTTCCGAGTGTTAATTTCAAATATCATGGAATGTCATTCACACGTCGTCGGATTGTCCTGTTCACAAAATATTCAATCCTTAATTCTGAAAACGAGTCCAACCTACCGTTTCCCTATTCCATACTTAGCCACTTTCCCAGAATTCCGCAAATATACAAACCGATCGCTAAACTTCCCCATCATGCCCTCTTTCGCTTTACGCGTTTTGCAGTAAAAAATTCCGAGACATACAATTTGACTGTCAGACACTCACCTCTCTTGAGTATCCCCTATAACCCTATCTTGAAGCACGTTCGACCGCTTTTCATACTTGTCCATTCCTTACTCACTCTTCCCCATCTCCGTCACCTTCACACTTGTTTATAATAAAAAATTGTTTATAAAACATATATATATATATATATATATATATATATATATATATATATATATATATTCTAAATATTCAATTAGTAAGCTTTAATGCTAACAACTCATCATGCAAGAACCATATGGATTGTCATTGATGAGCGAAAGGCTCGAGGAGATCTCCCATTAATACGAATTAAACCAAGATTTGCGAAGGGTTATATTATCCCTTTCGAGTGTTAATTTCAAACATCATGGAATGTCGTTCACACGTCTTCGGGTTGGCGCGTTCATCAAACCTCCAATTCTTAATTGCTCTTCACCATACCTACCACCTTCTCACTTCTAAGTATGCAATAAGTAAGCTTTACTGCTAACAACTCATCATGCAACACCCATATAGATTGTCATTAATGAACGAAAGGATCAAGGAGATTTCCCATTCACATGCATTGAACCAACAGTTTCGAAGGGTTATATTATCCCCTCCAACTGTTCATTTCAAGCATCGTTTGGAGAAAACGAACGTTGTCATAAACTTATGGCACCATCTCGACAAAATTTTTGTGGAGATACAGTGACCATCTTCGGGCGCGAGGACCAAAACTTCCAGTGGTCCAGGGCATATTATTACTACTCATCCCCTTTCGCCCAGAAAAAAAATAATTTGGACCTCTGGGATTGCTTATGCAGGTTGTGTCCCTAAAGTGTTTTACTGTAAGGAGATGGTTTGTTGGTGCTCTGATAAATATATTTCAGGCCAAATAATTATTCCGCTGCATGACCACTCTTTTGTTTCTTTTTCACCTCAGGTCTTCTGCCAGATGTTAATATTGTCGGAGCCAACATTGGCGTTCAGAGGAGATGACTCCAAGCAATTCATAAGAAAGCATAATAATGGGTTGGACCTATTACCCGAGTTCCTGGAAGACCCAATGGCAGTTCCTGAAGATATAAAAAACTTGCAGGTTAGTTCATTTAGAAATCCATTCCGGGAAATTGCCTGGTTGTTTACAAGAATAACGGGATAGGAATCCAAAACAACTATTTCCCACATGGTTCTTTATAATTTATATTTCATAGTCAAAGAACAAGCCATTTTGTATTGGGGGAAGCTAATTTCCCATGAAATCCGTTCCCAATTGTCAAGCTTCAAAAAGGAGAAGAAAGTTTATATGTCATCCTACTTGGTTTTTCCGATAGCACATTGTTGTCATTTTCCAAAACTGTCTCTGTCCGAGAAGGTAAATTGGAAATTCAAACCAGTAACCTTCTCGTACCAGACCTTGTGGAAGCACAAGGCCTCCCATTGTTTTTATGAGGTTTTTAATGACTTTGTGTCTGTTTTCAAAGTTTTATTATTAGGAGAAGATGCTCCCTGCATATCTGACCAAGAAACCAAGTTTTTGGACAGGAAGGGGGCACTTGAACAAATGGATAATTACAGTGTGATAAGGATTTTTGGCTCTAAGGAAAACCCTGATCTCCTTCCATGTCACATTAGAGACAAAAATTTTGTTACGGAAATAGCAAGGCAAGACAACTACTGATTGCATCTATTCCATGAAAAGAGAAAAAAACAATTCATTCCTCTGTCTTGGAAAGTCGGGGACATTGGGTTGAGGAACTTCAACAAAATTAACGAATTCACATCCCATTTCAACAACTTGAACCTAAGATATGATGAAAGGATAAGAGAGTTCTACCTTAATAATTTTTTTTTAGAAAATTTACTTACAGTTGACCTCGACAATTCTCTTTTCCAGAAACACCTGAGCGAAAACAATGACATTGGAGACAACACTCCTGCTTCTAATGCTGATGACATAGACACATTGCAAAACACCATTGAATTGTACAAGCAATAGGGAAAAGGCCACGGTGAAAAGAGTGTTCAATCGCTAGATAGAACTCCCAAAAGTACAACATCTTGGAGCATTGCTCCAATGACCCACCACAGTAAGAAAGAAACCCAAAATTATTCAAACGGAGGAGGAGATAACAACCCTCCTCACCCTAAAATTGATAGTTCTCACAAGCTTCTCGTGGAGAAGAAAAGAAAAAAAATTGTAGGCCAGGTGGAAGAGCCTGAAATTGAGAGTGAGAACATGGAACTTGAGACTGATTTGGATAGTGTATTCTGCAACCTTGATCAGCCCGGAGATGTGATCCAACATAGTTTCCCAATGGGCATAGCTGATACCAAATTTTTTTATGAAGATGAATCCTTCATATTCCAGAGCGTTGTTTTTTACAACGAGTCTAAAAAATTAATTATTGAAAAGAGAGATGCAAAAAATAAGAAAGGAAAATCTCGTTCAGAGGTTAACCTTGCGAACATGCGGTTGTCCAAATCTCTCGACTTCACAGAGGAAATGAATATTCTCTTGATGATTCCATTGGAGGCATTGAGGTCGAGAATGCCAGATTGAAGGACCGAGTCAAGGAATTGGAGGAAGCTTTGATTCCTATGCCATTGCTATCCAATCCTTTATCAATAGCCATTCTTGCCACCCCTGCAACCAAGTTAAAAGTATCCTCCAAACTCCTCGCATCGTGTAGAGGATATGTGGAGAATAATATAAAGGAAATAATGGAACTGATTACTAAGGCCTGGGAAACATCACAAAGTATGGCTTCCCTTGGAAAGTGGGCTCATACTTTGCTCGAACATTTGCAGGTAGATTTTAAAAATGAAGAACGTTTCTATTCATACGTGGTCCTCCATTTTGGCACCCATGTCAACAACATGACACAAATGAGAAGAAGACAACAAGATCTCCCCTCCAAAAACCAGATCACTCAATTAAATACATGCTGGAAAGAGACAGCGAAGAACCTCCATCTCATTGTCCAATCTTGTGAACAAGCCATTTCAAAGAAAGAAAAATTATGCACAAAGTTGACCAAAATAGACTTAGCTGGAAGGACGAACGAGGTCCAAGACCCCAAGTTAATCGTCAACTCCTTTCCCTTAACTAAGCAATCCCTCGATAAACAAGTTGATATTTTTAAGGCGTTGTCTTTAGAAAAGTTTATAGCATCCTTGACTATGGTGAAGATGATGTGGACAACTGGCTAGTCGACTATTCGATACAAAATGAAGAAATTGATCATGCTCTAAGTAATCTTTCTATCAATCTAAGGGAATTAGAAAAGGAACTTTTCAACATAAAAATTCGGAATGAGATCAACGTGGCCCCCTTGAGAAGCTCATTGACGACAGCAATAAAAATGCATCAACAAGAAAATATCAAAAGGGGTGATATGTACCATAACTGTAAGTCTATATTGATACATCCTGCTTTGTTTATCAATCTAGTTATTCCACCTTTTTAAATAGAAATGTCTATCCAAAGATTGATACCTTCCAATTTCTTCTTTTTAGGTATTACACTCTATCGTCACCCACTTCTTCGTTCCACATTCCTATTTATTGTACATATTTCTCTTATGGTCCGCGGGAGCCCCAATCCTAGTCTATATGACAAACACATTTAAATTTACAGGAATATGTAACATACAATATTATTTTTTGATATATTTCAAATAAAACTATTTTTTTATCTCCTTTTATATTTATGTGCTCATAAATTTTTATCTTCAACTATGTTGAATGTCAATAAACTATGTTTATTTAATTTGAATTATTTTTTTCTCATGCATATCTTTTTCTCCTGCTATGCATATAACTTTTTTTGTCCCGTCACATATAGAGTCATACAAGCCAGATGGTCTATGGAAATTGTACTTAACTCTAACAGACAATATTATTTTTTGATATATTTCAAATAAAACTATTTTTTATCTCCTTTTATATTTATGTGCTCATAAATTTCTATCTTCAACTATGCTGAATATCAAGAAATTGTGTTTATTTAATTTGAATTATCTTTTTCTCATGCATATCTTTTTCTCCTGCTATGCATATAAATTTTTTTGTCCTGGCACATATAGAGACATACAATCCAGATTGTCTATGGAAATTGTACTTAACTCTAACTAGTTGAAAATATACATTGAATAGATAAAACATGCAAGGTAGGAACGATAATTTCGAACATAGCAAGTCACACTACTGGAAAGAACGAAAATTTCGAACATAGCAAGATGGATTGTATAGTTTCAAAAAATATATGAGTCTCTAGAGGCCACATGTCATTTACTGCATGGATACCACCTCTGCTTCATGTTGCTTGCCGCATCTCCATTGCAGTTTCCATCTTCCTCCACTACTTTTTCCCCATCCCTGTGCATTTATTCCCAATTCAATCCGGCGGGGACTACGCTACCATGCAACACTTGTTTGTAATATTAATAAATTGAAATAACGAGTCTTCAAATCTATAATATAAAAAATAACCTTAAATACTGTGATTTTTTTAAAAATAAAATCTATAATATAAAAAAATAACATTAATATAAAAATAATTATTTATTTTAATTTTAAATATTTTAATAAATTATAAGTTAAATTTTTAATCTTTATTATTAATAAATCTATATTAATTAATATTTATTTATCTATTAAACTTATCCATATATTTTTAAGATATGTAGCCATCATTTTTAAATGCAAAATTTTCTTTTTGCTTTGTCAATTTTTAAGTATCAAAGATTTTGTCAATTTGAAACTTGTAATTGGGGTGAAATCCTAAAGTTAGATGTGATTATATCCACCCTCATTCCAATAATAGACTCTAGCAAATTTATTCTAATGATGTCTATTTTTTTTTTTTAAATTCTAGTTATTATTATAAATTATTTGAACTTACAAGTTATTTTTATACAAAATAATTAAAAATTATATTCCATATACAATTGTTAAAGAAAATAATTTAATTTTTTTTAAATTATTTATTTCTTTTCATGAAAAAAAGTAAAGATGTAAAATAAGCTTTCTATACTAACTAATAAGAGAAGAAAACTTTTATGGAAGAAAAACCACACACTCTAAAGCATGCTTAATGTATTATTGAATAACTAAATGATTATAGTACATTATATAATCTTCATGATCTCAACAAAAAGTATTCAACAACAACATATGGATTTTTGAGAAATTTTGGCAACATAACAATAAGTTAAAGCTCACACACTCTATTTTCTTCCAACCCTAGCACTAAATAAATAGGCATAATGAAACCATAAACTATTTATCATTTTCCAATTCTACATGCTAGAAACCAGGAGCAGTTAATTGGCCAACTCTTGTCGCTTAGCATTCACTACCTACTAGTGATCTGCATTTATTCTCTATCACTACTCAATAGTTGTTCCTTGCTAGTGCTCAACATTTATTTCCTACTACTTCTCAATAATCAATACTTGCTCTGTTACAGGACTATAATGACCTATAATGGATCATTATATAATTTCTCATCTATATTGGTACTTTTTTGGTGGAAAAATTGGAGAAATTGACTTGCAGGGCCCATTTTAGTCTAAAATCCTAGTTTGGAAATTTAAGGTCTAAAACCTTCCAGCATCATTTTGAGGCATCAAACGACACTTGTTCTGGTCAAAACTTTGTAAGAAAATCTCACATCCCCTTTAAACTATTCTACCAACCAAGACCTTTCCAATGGTGTGAAAATCACCTCAATTGGAGCTTGTATGTAGAAGTTAGTCCCCTAACAAGTTGACTTATCTTATTGACCACCATGGTACCGAGTCGTCTCCATGTCATCCCTCGTTACTTACACATGTGGGGCTAGCCATGGGTAAAATTTCAAGAATATTCTAGAAGCTCCAAAACCTAACACTAATTGAGTGTTAAGAACTAAATATCAAAATAGCATAAAAACCTCAGAATAAGTACTCTACGCCTTGACAAAGAGATAAATTCATATAATAATCCTCTTCGAGGGGGAATCCTTCTTATACATCATATGAATTCACAAATACAAGATATTTCCAAATGAAAATGTCTCCTCAGTATATATAGGAGACTAGGAGGTATAATTACAACTAATGGACCCAAGCCGACATAAATAAAATAACAAAAATAATGTAAATTGTCCCAATTAAGGGTTAATGTGCCATGAATTAGGGCTTAAAATTCCCCTCCCCTTCAGACAAGTGTTTTCCTCAATGCTTGAGTAGTTCTATATGATTTTGTATAAAATACTCGTCTTCTCACGTGGAATCTTCAACAGATAGTTTCTTCCACTTAATGAGATACTCTGAAATTAATTTATTCCTCAGCTGGCAAATTCTTGTGTCAGTGTTAGCTTCAGGCTCCAATATGTTTTTTCCTTCCTCGTCAAGTTCTGGAAATATAGTTTTAAATGGGATCTTGTCACCTATAACCTTCTTTAAGCATGAAACATAGAAAATAGGGTGTACTCGCGAAGATGTAGGCATCTCTAATTTGTATGCCATAGTACCAATCTTTTGCAACACCTTATAAGGTCCATAGTACTTAGGTGATAATTTATGATCCTTCTTAGCTTTCTTGAGGGGCATCTGTTTGTATGGTTGTAGTATTAAAAATACCCAATCCCCTACTTCAAAACTTATTTCACTATGATGTTGATCTGCTTATTGTTTCATGGGATTTTGTGCCATGGCCAGGTTGTCCTTTAAGAGTTGGAGAACTTGTTGTTGATGTTTGATGTGATCTTCCACTACTTGAACCTTATATTTTTCTTTTAGAGAATAAGTGATGGATGGTGGGTGATATCCATAAAGCATCATAAATGGTGTCAGTTTTGTTGCAGTATGAAAGGAAGTGTTATACCACCTATTAGTCCCTAAAGTTGCACTTGACTGTGAGAGGGAAAGCTAGGGCATCATCAGGCTATTGCAATAGTATTTTAAGGGTTTTATGAATAGGTTTTTAGAGAGTGGTTGAAATTTGGTTCAAGGATTCAAATAAATATATAACTCAATGTAAAATCAAGAAAACATCCCACTTATTTATTAAATGATAGACACTTTAATAGATCAGATAATAATGTAAATAAAGAAGGAAATATATGAGAGTATCTAATTTGTCAACTCCATATACATTTTTTATTTCAAAATATCATTCAGAAACAAGAACATGTACTTGAAGGAAATCTTGATAATAAACAAGGACAACAAAGTTTTCACTATGTTACTTAAGATCAAGAAATCAAATTCATTGCAACAGAAAAAATGACTTGAAGTAAGAAAAGAAATAGAATAAGATATGAAAGAAGATCTGACCATCAACATGCCTTTGCCATTTAGTATCAATATGGAATACAAATTGTCTTACAGTGGATTTTTACAAAATAAGTCCCTGAATGCCCAACTTATTGACCTTCATACAATCTTTCTTGTGTCTATTTAAAGTACGCAAAGTATTCATGTAGATCCTATTTTCTAGTTTACAGTTTTGCAATAGGATCTTGTCAATGCCTATTTCCTAGTAAAATTATCTCTAACAAGAACTTATAATGCCTATATAGTAGAAGGATTAACAACCAATCCAAATATAGATTAGGAAATATCCTTACAAAAACTGGCAAATCCCACAAAAATTGGAACCATAACTTGCTGAGTTGTTCCATCCAAGATATCAAAAGTTTCGTTTGATATAAACATTAGGAATCAAACTTTTCATTTTTACTTCTTGAGCAACATCATTGAACAATAAAAAGTTGAAGAAAAATTCTTTATGAACCATCATGGTATGATGACTGCACTAGCACTAGTGTCTCTCTGTTTAAGCTTGGTTGTTAACACAACAACATTATGCCAATATAGCCTGAAATTGGATTCTCTTACCTCTTTAAGCAGTGCCTTCTGTTCTTTTCTTTTCCTTTTAAACTCCTATATCTTTTCTTGTTGTTTGGCATTCAATTTCTCAACCAAAGCTTTCTCTTTCTTCAATTGCTTTATCATACTCTGCAACTCCTTTACTCTGTCTTTTTCCTTCCTTGCTTTAACTTTAAATTTTGGATATTCCTCTACAGGGGCAGGTAAATTCAGATCTATAGAAGCTTGAGGTTTTCTTAATTTAATCACATATTTTGAAGATAGTCCAGAACTAAGATCTTCATCTTTAGTTCTATAAAAATCTATGTTTTCTGGAAGGTCTTGCATCTGGTCTGGTTCTACAAAAACATCATCTCTGTCATCATAAACTGCATCTGTAGTTTTTAAACAAATATTCAAATATTGGAGCTGATTTTGTGGTTTCTCTGGTCACAAGTCTTCTAGAGTACTGAGCATTTTTATTTCCATTTTCTTGTTTCTTCCTCAAGTCTTCATATTCTTTCTCAATTCTGTGTAAATAGGACGCCACTACCTTATTTTTTATCCCCTTCTTAAAATCCTATGAATTATCTTCTATAATTATAAGATTATCCTTCTTGATGGAAGGATGAAACATTGATTTTGAATTCAATCTAAATTTATTGGCAGCTCCGGTGAAATTCCTCCTAGGGAATTTAGGTACAAGTGTTTTCTTTTCTCTCTGTTTTTTACCCTTTGCATTCTTCTTACCTGTAGCTTGCTATTTCTATTTGATTGGAGTCTAAATTGGGCTTGTAGTGAAATCCTTGTATTCATGATTTTCCCTCTTTATATCTGGATCAAGATAGATGTCAGTTTCTTCATTCGTTTTAGGCTTCTTAGCTCGAATAGTAGTACCTTTCTCATGATATTCACCTAAAGGAAAATCACCAATTGTTGGTTGGGTTTGCATTTTTCTCTTTCCATCCCAAGTTACCCTAGATGTAGGTGACTCTTCTTTTATAAAGACTTCGGTGGCTTGAGAAGTCTATTTTTTTTTGCCTGGTTTCTTCCTCTTGATAATTTTGGATTTAGTTGACTATAAATCCAGTTTTAAGGACTGGATTAACCAATCCAAATATCTTTGGACTTCATTTAAGGAGAAGACTACTAATGTTGTAATCAAACCCTGATGAAAGAGACTGCCCTTTTCTGTAGCAGGATGAGATTGGACCCTCTTAGACATATTGGATAAATTTTTTAACAGAAAATAGGGTAAGTTAAGAGGATAATCACCATTTATATGAATCAAAAATATGATATGATAGAGATAAACCAAGGAAAACCTACCTTCACATGTAATGTACCTATGGATAATTAGCAAAGAAATGTGCCATTCTTTCCTTACCTAGTTGTGTGGTATTCACTTTTTCCAGTTAGGGTTTTGCTTCTCTGGAATTAGAAACTGATTTACAAATGCCACGACCATATTCTCCTTCTTCCACCATCTTTCCCCATACATTGACAATATGTCGGCTTTAGCAATAGAATGTTCAGTCACATGCATCATAAGTTTCCCAACTAAAGATTCGAAGCCATCAAAATTATGTGCAAACTCCATCGAGATCTGTTCGCCATGCCCTTGAAAGGTTGAGAAAAAGTTGAACCAACCAACATCCTTGAATTTATGCCCCATCTGAGGGTATTCTTCGAGCAATTCCATGTCGTCGGTCTCTAGTCTGATTATCTGTCCACTCTTTTTGGGTGCCATACCGCTGATATGATTCTGTAAACAAATCTAAGAAGATTGATGGTTGAATATTCAATTCCCATGGGATGTTAAGAACTAGAATTTATCTCTTTTTCTACAATCCCTGCACAAAATAACCAACATAATAAAATAGAAAGGTTATGCTTTCATTCATGATAATTGGATGTGTTGATTTGATGCAGGTATGATGAGTACAACTCAATCCTTCGTATATAGTTGTTATCACAAAAATAAAAACCCGAAATAGATCATAAAGAGGCATGCAGATCCTTTAATCATGATTTGAAATTCTATGACATGATTTGGGTAGGGTGGTGCATGAAAAACAATTATTATTCCCGACGTTGTAGGGATAGCACTATTCCTGTAGCGCCTTTTCTGACTTGGAAAAAATTGAAAATTAAAATATTGAATCGACAAGTGATGTGACAAAAATTTATCATATCAAATCCTAAACTTTAAAAACCTCAAAAATCATTTAAAAAGTGCAATAAAGATTGAAAAATAATCTTTCAAGCCAAGAGGTGAAAACAAAGTTTTGACAGAAATTAATAAAAAAGGAGGGGACATGAACTAGGGACACTCACTTAATCAAAAACAAAGTTAGAGACTAACACTGGCTCCTTTTGGGGATAAAGTTTCATGAGGAAGCTTTAAGAATTGCGGACCAATGCCTTCATATGCTTCTAATTCTCTTTATTTCCCTGTTCTTTCATCCGTTATTTTAAACCACAAACTGTAAAGAAACAATTCCATTGGGTATATGAAGTCTTTATTTGGGTTCAAAAGAAAACCTACTATACAAACTAAACTTTTCTTACCGATCTTAAAGAAAATAATGCTTTAGGAATCTCCCATTTACTAGGCCTCCTAAAATCTTAGTATCATCCAAATTATGTAAGAGAAAGGTATTGTTGTTCATGACCCTGGTTATTTTGAAAGGACGATGCCATAAGTTGTCAATCTTACCATGTTTATCTTTGTCCTCTCTTCTAGCATCCCATCTCAATACAAGATCTCCCTCTTTGAAAATATCCTTCTTTGTTTTCTTATCAAACGTTTCTTTGACTTTTCTATGATGTATAACAACTTTCTGATCCATTGTTTCTCTAGCCTGTTGAACCTCTATCATCTGGAAAACTCTCCAGTAAATATGAATGACCCTTCAAGATAATTCATTCTCAGATGCATTCCTTAGCCTACATAATTCTGCTAGTTCATCAACGAGTTCGTCATAAACATAGTTTCATGAGAATCGATAAACATTTCCATGAATTGTTTCCATCTATGGATTGATTTTGTTGGAAATGTCCTAAACCAGACTTTAATTCTCCATTCAAATGTGAGGATGAATAGTCGACATGTTTCATTTTCTTGTACAATCTTAATATTTTGTCAAGCGATGTCAAATATTTATAGATGCGGAAATGCAGAGACAAATCCTTCACCATTGAATTTGGGATTTGACACTTGTGATTGACTACCTTGACTGAAATGGCCCTAGTGGGTCTTGAAAGACTCAAAGGGTCATCCAATACAAAGGCATGAAGAGGAGCCATGGGTTGGTTCATAGTTAAATGAAATGACTCCACGTGAGAAGGCTAGTCATTCGACACTCCTTCTAGTGCCAGTTTTGTTGACAGGTCTAAATTCACCCAACAATAGTAAGGGGTTCTTCCCAATAAGAAGTCCCAATTATACCTCTCACCATTTGGAATGGCGAACCCATCCATATTTTTTCCCGGTAGCCATTGCTGGTTGGTTCTATTGCTTGTGGCCCAATCCACCGATAAGGGTGAGTGATGGGTGGTTATGTGATTGGAAGATGTAGATGAAGACTACGTAAATTCAAGTGTCCAATCTACTTCTAATATGCCCTATCCTAGCTAGGAGTGAACTATAGTAAAAAAATGAGCTGTAATGAAGCTAAACTATGCATAAACCCCAATCACATAGCTATCATGAAGGCAATAGTTAGAAACACATGCATACAAGTCTATAACCAAAATAGTCAAAGTCATGTTTCTGCATACTGTTTGCACCCAATTCGTCACTTGGTGAGAAAATAAGGGGTGCTTACATGCCCAGTTGGGTCTTGCTTAGCATGACAGCTGTAGAGGAAAGGGTTAGAAAAAGAACAAAAAAACTATAAGCAAGAATTAAATTAAAACAAACTAAAACTATGAGCATATGGATAAAGAAATAACAAAGACGACAATACCAATATCACCAATGTTTTTAGGCTGATCAATTGATGAAATCAAAGCACAATGAAGAAAGGGGACTGTGAGTCCCTTCTTTCCCCAATGGAAGGCTCTTGTGCCCTCACAAACTTGCTCTCCTTACAATAACAAAATGAGAATGATGGTGAAAGAAATCCTAGCACATCCACTCAATGGAGGGGTGGATAGCTCAATGAAATGGTGCTAATGTGTCATTGCCAAGGAGTGAGTCCTTAAAACAGTCTAAGCAGCATAACATTACATGAAATTCCTTGAGAAAATGATGTTTCTTCATGGATTTTTATAGCATTGCATTGGGTGATTATGTAACTCCTTTGAGGTGTGAAAAGGGGCTCTTTAGGGCTTAATTAGGTCTTTGACCAGCCTACCATGCGGATTCAGCTCAGATTTGGGAGTCAAATTGGCTTGGGAGCTGATCCATAAGTGGTTGGGAGGCCGACCAATTCCATAAATGCACTGTTTAGCAGGTGCGCGGGTTTTTGCGCCAACAGCCGCGCATCATGCACGCATGTGCACATTGTACGTTCCTGTTCCGTGCATATGCGTGCGCACCCAACTTCTGTAAAGCGCCTTTTTGATTTTTGGTTACTTTGTATAGTTTTTGACCTTTTTGCAATGCTATGGAACTAATCCAGTGCCATGAATGACTTCATTACTGTTTGACGATGCTGATTTCTTGTCACCATGTGCGGACGAAATTTCAGTGATAACAGATGCCCCCTGATGGATGAGGTTAGGAGAAAACGTATAGCTGAAATCCATCAATGTTTCTTCTACTGAGAATGGTGTTGTAAGAGAGAGAAAGAGTGGGACCGTGTAGAGCAATCTTTTGGAGAAGAAAGGAACCGGTAGAACCCGACCTGTCATAAGGTGCATAACAATATACAACTGTGTACAAACGAGGCGGGCATGCCCCATGCTCGTGTTATGTAACTCTGACAAAAGATGATGGAAGTGTTGGTTTAGATAACTGCAGTGCCCTCGGGGGCGGTAATGATAAATGCAGAAGACAATTCTGCAAAGGAATATACTCTGAACAATAGGCAATGATCGTGGTAATAAGTAGTGACGATGATGTGGGCATTGATGGCCCTACTAGGTTCAGAGGTCTTCGACAAATGATAAAAAGAACTGCAATAGTCGCAAAGTAAGACCCACCATAACATGAGAAAGTGTTGGCATCGAATGTTATGGGGGGCAACGACAGTAGGGAGCAATGGTGTTTCACCCTGTGCCGTCCGAGATCTCTCATTAAATGGAAAATGAGAATCAAGATACTGTCGCCCTTATGGAAAAAGTGTGTTGCTGTCGACAAAAGGGGAACGCGACTCCCAGAAGCAAAGGGATTCATAGAATCTACTGGGGTGAGGAAGTGGCAGAGGTACATGGACGAAGTCAAAAAGTGGGAATACTCAAGACTGCCCTTGGTTGGAGGGTGTAGGATATAATGAGTGGCTGCAACCGTGTGACAAGGTCGAGTGTCTGGGGGACGCCAAGACCAAGGATAAGTTGTGCCAGAGGCGGGACAAGGTGAACAAATTCAGAGGGTAGAGGCATGTGACCTGTGAAGTGCTCTGAAGATATGGATGATGCCGACAAGGGTAAGTGAGAAACAATGCTCCAACCAAGGGTGACATGGGTTGCGTGTGGCCGAAAAAGGAAGCAAGTCGCCAACGGTGACGACAAAAGAAAATGTAATGACTGGAAATAAAGGCGTCTGTACAATAAATAATGAATAATTTTGGGAAAAATGTACAAATACAGAAATGAGTGCCCTAGTGTGAAATGAGTGCCCCAGGGAGGGAAAAAATTCCTTGGAAAATAGATGAAGGGTGGGGGCCCCATTGGTGAGTTTCTGTATGAGGTAGGTGAAATGAAGATAGGTTCGCAGATGGGCAAACTGATGGTGGATGAAATGGAGGGTTCATGATCCTGCGGAGGTGCAGGTAAAAAGAATAGAACCATAAAGAGATGATCTGGGAGTCCATATGGGAAGCTAGAAAAATGAGGAGAAGGAGTATGTGGTTGATTGGCAACATGATGAAAGACTATCGGGACTCCCATCCCTAAAGGGTAAGGAAAAATAGCATGAGTTTCAAGAGTGCCAAAGGGTGCGATGAATGGGACAACTCATGTGGGTAAGAAATCTATCGGGTAACAGTACCGAAGATGCAAATGGAGGTGTGAGTACTACAGAGCTGAGAATGGGTATCCTAAAGGCCAATATCAGAGGGTGTGACTGGAAATGTAAATGCAATACAGCGGGAGAGACTACATGCCAGTGCTGAATATATACCTGAAGGAATGATGTTTGAGGGTTGATGATCAAGTACCTACACACAGAACAACCAAATACCCAAAGTGAACAATATCTAAAGAGAATCAAAGATATGAGCATGTATTAGATAAATGTGACAATGTGTGTGCGTACCTGACCATGGTAAGAAAAAAAAGGTGCCCTGGGGGCTCAGGATGAAAAGTGACCCAGGGACAGCTATGATGTAGGTGGCGGGATGCTGATCCTGTGGCTAAAGACGGTTTGAAAAATGGACACCTTGGGCTCCCGGAATGGTGAGTGGAAGTTTGGCAAAAGGCCTATATATAGTTGTAGGGCCCACATTGCCACCTCATTTGTACCTGCTTCAACAGTGACTGGACGAGCAGATTTCAGAGGAGATTTGGAGATTCAGGGAGGATGAGGTAGTCGATCGACGTTCTGCGAGTTTCAGGTTGGTGGTCTGATCATCTTGCATAGAACTAGGTTTTTAATGTTTGGGCTGGGTAGGTACGGGGGGCCGTATAGGGGGTTTGAGGGGTTTTTTGATAGGATGTGGGCCCACATGAACGGGCGATTCAGTGGAAGGCGGGCATACATGCATGCCTATGAACTGAATATGAGTGCATGGGTGCGCAGGTAGGGTAATTTAAGTCGCGCCTGAAGGGCGCGCCTGTGTTGTGAACAGGCGCGCATTAGTGCGTGCCTGTGGGTTTGACAGGCGCGCACTAGAGCGCGCCTGTGCGGTGGACAGGCGCGCTCACGAGCATGCCTGTGAGGAAAACAGGTGTGCATCAGTGTGCCCCTGTGTAGTGGACAGGCACGCATACGTGCGCGCCTGTGTAGTGAGCAGGCGCGCATGTGTGCGTGCCTGTGGGTGAAAAAATCGCGCCTAGGAGGCAAGGATGAAGGGTGAAAAATGAGTCGTTTTTATGCATTTGATGGTTGCATAAGCTGATATAGGACTTTGTGTTGTGTGCAGGTGGCCAGCGGTGACGATGGCTATGCGGTGGCATGAGCAAGACTGGGCCCAGTTGCGATATGTTGTGGCCAACGCAGGGCCTGAGGTGCGAGCGACTTTAGCAACCTGTGGATTGCTAAAGTTCTTTGAGTGCCCATTGATACGGGCACAAGAGTACTTACTACAGTTCCTGCTCTAGATGTGGAGTCCAGAGCTGCACTGCTTCCTCGTGCGAGGAGAGCAGATCCCCTTCACTGCGGTGGAGGATGTATATTTTTTGACTGGGCTCCCCTTCCAGGGAATGCCTCTACCGACAGAGCCTGTGCTGTCGAGGGATACACCACTTGCTATGATCGTTGAGCGATATTTCTCAGGCGAGAACATCATGTCTGGGACTGTAGTGAGTATTGGTTCTATAGACTCCCTGGCACATCGTTGCATAGCGGCGATGATTGTTCGTGTGTATGGGTCACTTGCGACCCAACGGATTAGTGGTGGCCAACTGCTGGTCTTGGAGAGGGTGGTGGTGGGCCATGAGTGGTTTGCATGGGGGCTGACGCTACATGTACGGATGATCGCGCAGTTGGATCGATGTCGGTCCACAGGTACAGGAGAGTTTGTGTTTGGTTCTATCCTGGTAGCCTGGTTTTTGGAGAGGGTGCCGATGCTGCGCCCGAGGGTTCTGCTCGATATGCTAGGGGCACGAGAGCCACGTTTGAGGCGGTGGTCGTCAGTTTTGGTTCACCACGGTGGTGGCGAAGGTGGTCATTATTTTTCAGCACAGGCGGCACAGATATGGCGACAGATGCTGCAGGTGATACTTCGGTACCCCTATTCTAGGGTGGACTTCCGGGGGGACCCGGACATGGTACTGCCTCCTGGGGAGGTTTTTGACCATCGAGGTATGTTGAGTATTGTGTAGGGTTTTGATTTATGTTATCTTTTGATATATCAGTTCATATGTGACGCTGATACGATCGTTTGTTTGTTGTTTTGTGCATGCGCAGATGTGGCACCTCGTGGGTGCGAGGTGGAGATGCAGAGAGCGTTGGTTCAGCGAGAGCCAGAGAGACTGCCGCATGGAGAGAGACGTCGATGGGATGAGGCCGCGGGGTGACCAGCAGTGCCCGAGAGGGCAGCGAGGAGGTACCGGTTCGATGACCCTGGGGAGGGGCCATCACACGCTCCTCCGACGGTGGCCGGAGTTGATTTTGATGATATACGCCGTCGGCTGGAGACGGTGTTACAGGACGTGCCTGAGGGCATGTGGATACGCATCCAAGACGAGGGGTTCCTGGAGCAGTGTATAGGAGTACCGCCACCATGGCGGGGTATAGTGTGATGAGCAGCTGTGCTTGCCATGATGACGAGTGGACGCCTGCCGTTGAGGCAGGAGGGTCCTGTGGGTGTTCCACCACCACCGCTTGGGGCAGGTGGGGGTGGGCCACCACCTCCTCTTGAGGGAGGAGCAGGTGGGGGTGCGATAGAGGCACCCTGATGTATGATGTATACCTTTTTGATTGTATATAGGCTGGTGAGCCGATTTTTTTTACTGAGGTGCGGCACTGGCCTGCGGGCATATGTATTTTTGTATGTAAACATTCGGATGGCCGGAGAGGCCGATATATATATATGAGTATACATATTTTTGAGATCCTGATGTTGTCTACATGTGTTTTTTGTTGATGATGATGATGTCTATTCTATCGATATGCTATGACAGGATTTATGAGATGTTATGTATGTGTAGCTTGATGTGATATATGCCAATCTAACACTATGTTAGCTATTTGATCTGTTGTTTGATTCAATTGTCTTGGAATATGTGTAAATGCAATGGAATCAAAATGTCTAGATAACAGTCTAACCTGTAGGCATTTGCGAAAGAGGCACGGATCGCATACACGGTAAACATTGTTGAGCTGGAGAATGACTAGTTGAGATTCGAGGAAGACGCTAAGGTGGCAAATATGATGACGCTGGGCATCGGCCAGGAGGCCAATGACCACAGTGTATTCGGCTTGGTTGTTGATTGTTGGCCCCAAACATATGCCGCTAGAATGGAGCATTTCATGTGAGGGGGTGTATAGAGCCCAAGCCGCCAAAGTAAGATTTTGTGTCCAACGGCTGGCGCCGTCGGTGTAACCAATGTGATAGGCTGGTGGAGGAAGCATCTGTCAATAGCACAAAGGATAGTTTAGACGAGAGGGTAGGAGAAAAAGATTAAAAACACTAAAAAGAAAAAATAACCTAAAGTAGAATGACTACTTCTAAGCATAAAATTTCTTGAGGTATAACCCATTGACGGGTTCCTTGAGCGAGAGGCCTTTGGGGGAGGCCAGGATGTATGCCCCTTTGGTGAGGCAATGTTGGATAATGTAAGGGCCATGCCAAAGTGATTCAAACTTTCCATGGCCAAAGGTATCATGGGCGATATCATAGGCCAGGACGAGGTCGCCTTCGCGAAATGATCGAAGGTTGACATGGCGATCAAAGGTAGCCTTGGATCATTTTTTAGCTGCCTCGTTGTTCTGTAATGAAGATCGGTGATCTTCATCCAGCGACTCCAAGTTCAGCAAGCGCTGCTCCATTGGAGCAGTGTCAGGTAATAGCTCAATTGCGGTGCGTAGGGTGGGAATTTTGCACTCGATGGGAAGAGTTGCCTCGATCCCATGGACTAAATGAAATGGTGTGAAACCTGTAGCAGTTTTTACTGCCATTCGATAAGCAAATAGCACAGAAAATAACATATGATGCCAATTGGTTTTATGTTTATTAATCGTGTGCTGTAACATGGTCTTGAGGACTTTGTTCACTGCCTCGACCTATCCGTTTGACTGAGGGTAATATGGTGAGGCAAACTCGTGAGAGAAGCCTAACCGAGATGAGAGTTCGACGAATATCTCATTCTCTAAGTGTTTCCCATGGTCGGAAACAAGTTGGAGTGGTACTCCGAAATGGGATATGACGTGGTTAAAGAAGAAATGCGCTGCAGTGTCAGCGGTGTTGTTGAAAGTGGGCATAGCTTCAGCCCATTTGGTGAAGTAATCGATGATGAAAACAATGTATTTGTGACCATTGCTGGAGGGGGGATTACAAGTCATAAAGTTGATGCCCCATTTGCAAAAGGGGCCTTCCATAATGATAGGGTGAAGAAGAGCAGGGGGAGCACGGGCTTTGTTGGCATAGAACTAACATTGCTCACATCGTTTCACGACATGAATGCAATCGTGAAACAGGGTAGGCAAAAAGTAACCAGCCCGGATAATCTTTTGAGGAGTGGATATACCCGAAATATGGCCCCCACATGCACTGTTGTGGCAGTTGTTTAAGACTCGGTCGGCCTCGTCAATAGTCAGGCAGCGACGAAGGATGGTGTCGATGCCCCCCCGGTATAGGATGTCTCTGATGAGGAGATAGCGGGGGGCCTGATGGAGAATACGTCGACGATCATCTCGTGACAAGTGGTTACCGAAATTTTGAGTTCGTAGGTATATGAAAAGGTCGCCATACCAAGGATCATCGGAAGCGATGTAGAAAAGATGTTCGTCAGGAAAGTCGGTGTTGACGGGGGCACTGGGTGTGTCAGAGGGGAGGGCCATGACAAGTTCGGCGAGAACGAGGGCCTTCTTACTCTTAGGTGTTGAAAACTCGAGGTCATACTCCTGAAGGATAACGATCCATCGAGCGAATTTGTCGTTAACTTGCCGACGACTGAGCAAGTACTGCATAGGGTTGGCATCTGGGACGACCTTTGTGGTGCGAAGCAAAATGTAATGGCGCAGTTTTTGGACTGCGAGGACAACTGCAAGAGCAAGTTTCTCTTCGTGTTTATACTTCAAGGGTGGTCCCGAGAGGTTCTTACTAACGTAGTAAATGATGTGTTCCCGATTTTCATCTCCGAGATGGATGAGGATGCCAGCTACTGATACAGTTGATGCTGATACGTAGAGGATGTAGTCGCGATTGTAGTCAGGTGCACTAATCAAAGGTGCATTTGAAAGCGCTGCTTTAAGATCGTCAAACGACTGTTGGGCATAGTTGTCCCAGTGAAAATGGATGTCGTGACGTAGTAAGCGAAGGAAGCCATGTGCGTGTATGGCGTAATTAGGAACAAAGCGTCTAAGAAAGTTAGCTTTGCCCTGTAGACTCTGAAGTTGTCGTAAATTCCGAGGAGGTGGAATTTCGGTGATAGCTTTGAATTTAAGGGGGTCCACGGTAATACCGCTTTGGGAAACGATAAAACTGAGGAGGTGCCCTACGGTGACACATAATACACACTTGAGAGGGTTCAAGAGGATGTTGTATTGATGACACCGTTGGAAGATGATTCGTAGATCATCGAGGTGTTGTGTGTGTTTCTTGTATTGAGCGGTGAGGTCGTCCAAGTAAGCGAGGATGATTGCAGCCAGATCGTGAAAGATGTATGTCATGGCCCACTGGAAAGTTCTGCCAGCGTTTTTTAGGCCGAAGGGCATGACACGATATGCAAAAGTACCCCACGGGGTAATGAATGCGGTTTTATACTAATCGGCTGGGTGGATTTGAATTTGGTTATAGACAGAGAATCCGTCCATAAAGGAGAGAGCCTCGTGGTCGGCGCAGTCGTCGATAATTTGATCGATGAACAACATTGGAAAATTGTCTTTTGGACATGCGTTATTGAGATCACGAAAGTCGGTGCAGACGCGAATAGTGCCCTATTTTTTGTCGACGGGTACAGGGTTAGAAACCCATGAAGTGTAAGGGATGGGGTAAATAAATCCGACCGTATGTAATTTATCGATTTCGGCTTTGATAGCCACGGCCTTGGATGGGTGTAGCGGTCGCTGTTTCTGGTGAACTAGTGTGATGTCAGGCCAGGTGTCGATGTGATGTTCGACAATAGAGGGATCGAGGCCAGGCATTTCTGTGTATGACCAGGCGAAAATATCCCGATATTCCTGGAAGAGGGCTTTATATGCAGCGATTTCCTGAGGAGTGCAAGCGGCTCCAATGATGATTTCTTCGACGATGCCCTTTTTAATGGAAATGTCAATTTTGATAGTGGGGGAAATGTTGGCCAGATTACCTTCTTCAAAAGCGTCGGGTGTAGGAATGGGATTGTTGAACCAATCGATAGGCCCGGATGGGATAAAATCTTTGGTTTCGACCGCGTAAATGGGGTTTTGGTTAGGAGGCATGAGAGCTTCCTGTGGAAGGAAGAGTGCACGGTGATGTAGTGCATCCCAGGGAGAGTCCAGGCATTGTAGCTATTCCAGTATTTCTTCGTTGCATTGGAAACGACGGGAGTATAATGGATCGTGAGGAGTGATCTCAGTGACAGTGTGATTGCCCCCTGCTGAAGAAACAAAGGGGGTAATGCTAGGAGATGGTGAGGGTTCACTCGTCATAAACCATATGTTGAAGCACTGAGGGGTACCCGTGGTGGTTGGGTGAAAAGTTTCCGTAGGGGAATGAGCAGGAGAGTTGGGTGGGTTACGGGGTAAATCCTCAGATACGTCATCTAAGAACCAAGGAGGCATTGGGAGTGCCTCGGGTTCGGGAGAAATGACATGAAGATCCTCGAGTGGCGAGGTAATGTCAATTATCGCCTCTGCAGGTTGGTGACATAGGGTCAATTGACGTTTCCTATAAGCAAGGATCATAGGACACTGGTATGTAAAATGTGCTAATGAATCGTAGAGAGAGAAAGGGCATCTCATGCGTTCATTGACTGAGGTGGTGACATAACGAATGTCAGTGATATTTGGTGTAGAGGACGCAGTAGGGCGTGGGTTGTTCTGGAATTTTTGGTGTACAACAGCTAATGTCTGCCGGAAACGTGGCAGTGCTGGGCAATGATGGGTGTAATGGCCATATTCAGAACAGATAGCACACGCAAATTTAGTCCTCAACCCTTTACTACTAGAAGGTGTGGTGGTAGTAGTACTAGCAGTAGTGACGGGTGTGGTGATAGTATGATTGAGGGGAATCAAATTTCGTAATTCTGGTAGTGATGGGCAGTTGTTGGTTTGGTGTCCCTCCTTCTCACATAGTGCGAAAGGTGGTGGGATGCGTGGAGGAAGTGGAGCAGTGGGCTCCTTCTTCTTTCTCCTGCCCCCAGCTATAGCAGGGGGGGTAGGGAGTATGAGGGTAGTGGGGGTGAGGACGGGAATCGTCATGGGGAGGCCTTCCTGTGGGGGAAGGGATGGGCGAGGGACCATCTCAGGTGGATGTAAATACCACACTAGGATTGCTAACACCATATTGGGTAGTGTGAGCGTTGCGGCTACTTGGAAAGCTTCGATACCGGGTGGAGGGTAAAAGAAGGGAATTTGAGTGAGGGGTGGGGGAACTGTCTCCCAAACAGGATTTTTCATTTGAGGGGTTGTGGATTCATGGATCGTAGGGGTCGACGAGTGCGCAGGAGGCTCCTGTGGGAGTGGTTCTATGACTATTGAGACGTCAGGAATGACTGAAGCCTCCTGAGGAGGATGAGCATCCTCCGTGTGAGTTCCGTTAGATGAGACGATGCATACTTGATTAGGGGGAAGGAGTGGTGGTGCTCTGTGGTATGTCCCTAATAAGGATGGATCTTTAAAAATCCTAGGACCCATATCGATGAGTGGATATGCGTCTTTGTTGGTGTGAATGAGAGGAAGAATGTTATCGAGATTGGCAGATGGGTTTGGCTCATAATGTGAGATTTGGTCGATGGTCACAATATTTCCGTTGTGGGGGAACATGATTGTTCGAAAGATGGAAGATGCCACTGCCTTCATAGCATACATGTAGCTATGTCCTAACAAGATATTGTAATCGAGCAGAGCATCGATAACTTCGATGTCAATGAGAATAGTTTTGACCCCGAGTTCAACGGGGACATTTTGAAAAATCCCTTCAGGAGATGATGGCAGTCCGTCATAAGCTCGTAAGGTGATGGCGGAGGGTATGAGTTCCAGGGAACCAAGTTTCTGCCACACTGTTTTGGACATGATGCATGTAGATGCACCTTAATCGATGATACACCAATGGACGGTGATGTTCCGTATTTTTACTGGTATTTGAATAGCGACCAGGGTGGGAAGATGAGGTTCGCTATTGTCAAGATCAAAGGTGATGAGTCTAGTATCTGTAGGGTCGACTGCCCCCAAGGTAGAAAGTAGAGACTTTCGTTGTGTAGGACAAGTCTGGAGGACTTCCAAGACTGACATGGCAGCCGGGGATTGTGCTAAGTCGTCAACCAAGCTATAGTTGTGAGCTGCCCTAGCCTGTGGGTTGTGAACATTCCTGTGCAAGGGGATGCGAGGGATGCATAATGGTGGTTCAGCGGAAGGGAGAGGGATCACCAGAGGGGGTCCCGTCGATGTAGGGTTTTTCTCTAGATAGATAGGAGTAGACTCAGCTGGTGTCTGATACTGACGATTGCGTGTTTGCAGAAGAATTTCTTCCTCACTGGTGAGGAGAATTGTTCGTTCTGCTGGATTGTTGGGGTTGTGGTATTGGCCCACTTGAGGTGGGGGGTGTTGCGTATCCTATTGGGTGTTTATAACACCTTGATGTGGGATAGGATTTTGCAGCACGACAGGAGGGGGTTGTTGCACATACTGTTGTGGTGCCTGTTGAGGGGCAGTTTGTGCAGGGGTGTGGGGAAGACTACCTGAGTCTTTCAACCATTTGAAATCAACGATCTGGGGGAAATGGTGAGTGTAATGACCGAATTCACCATAAAGGGCACAAGGGTGTATGGTTTTAACATTATTTCTCCCTGGGCGTTTGTTTTTATTGCCCCCTTGGGGGTTTTGGTTCCCTTGGTTCTAGTTGCCCCCAGTGGGTTGATGCTGTGGGGGTTGATTCCCGCCTTGACCAGGGTTGTTTTTATTCCTGTTCCGTCCTTTCTTCTTGGCATTGTTCTAAGGGTGAGTTGGGTTGGCTGTGTTCAACTGTTCAAAATTTTGGTATTGTTGAGCAGCAGAGGGTTGAAAAAAATTTACCCCCGCATGAGGATGTGGGGGAGCCATGGGTTGTGGTAGACCAGGAAAAGGGAAGTATGGATTTTGTGGTGGTACCGATCCATAAGGTACATAGGAAGGCGTCGTTCTTTCACTAGTACTATAAGCTGATGTTGAGGGAGTACCACTGTTTGTGGGAACATGTGGATGTATGGGAAGTGCCTGTGGTGGTCCGCTGATAGGTGGAGGTATAGCAATAGGATATGGTTGTTGATAAGGTGGTGGGGGGTAATAAGGAGTGCCCCCATATGCTGGCGGGTATTGAGGTGTTCCATACATCGGTGGTGGTTGGGATTGTGGACTATGGTGTGTGGTGGCACCTATTAGTCCGTCGGCTGAGTGCGACATCCCAGGTTTGTCTTGGCCAAATGGCACAGGTTTTGGAAGATCGGGAAGCACCGTGTACAAGTACCCTGACTGTGCGTAGATAAGGTCATATTGTTGAGCCTTACTAATAGCTTCCTCTTCATATTGAGGGAAGGTGGAAGCTACATCTTTACCAAGTAGAGAGACAAGTGATCTAAGAAACCAGTCGAGACATTGCTGCTTGGTGGTTTTTGCTTTACACAAACTACGTCGCCTACGCCACTCATGAATGTGGTCAGCGATGTGGGTGGTTGAGGTATATTTGAAGTTAGACAGTAGTTCAAGACCGTTGTCATGGCGGATGGGTAATTGGAAAAATGTCAAGAAGGCTTTGGCCAAGGACTCAAAGGTTGTGTGGGACCCTGATTTTTCTTCGACATACCATTTGGCTGAAGGGCCAGTAAGTGTGCGTTGAAATAATCGCAGTCTGATGTAATCATCCATAATGCTATTGGAAGAACACCATAGATGAAAGGTCATGACATGGTTGGCGGGGTCATCCCCCGCCTTTCCTTCAAACTTTGGTATGTCTGAAGGAAGTTTGGTTGGAATTGCAGGTCATGTGGCGTCATGTAATATAGGATCATTGGTAAGCTTGGTGAGATCCAGTATGTTGAGAGAGGCCAAATATGGCATCTGCAGTGGGGTGGCAGGATTAGTTCCAGCCATAGTGTGTTGTGAACCTAACCCTTGATGGGGACTAGGTGGGTTGGTGCTCCCTCCTTGAGAGGAAGTGGGTCCCCCGCTTCCGTGCAAAGGAGAGTGAGTGAATGGATGACCTTGGGAAGTGGACCCAAGTAAGGTAGAACCAAGCAAAGTCGATCCTAAGATAGTAGCACTCACAGGAGTGTGTGAAGGAGGTACCGATGAGAAGGTACGACCAGATACTCCCCCTAATATAGGAGGGACGTTGAGAAAGCGTCGTGAATGACGGGGGTTCTGTGGTTCCCCTATGATGTCAGACTAGTTTGTGAAAATGTGTGCCAAAAGTGGTGAGAGAGAAAAATAGAAACAAGAGTCATTGATGTGACTGTTTTACACAATATATATATCAAAGTCAAACTGTAATCAGATGTGCATCATACATAAATGAAAAAGAAGCATATATGTGGGTAGGAGGGTTTTGTTCGCGTGGGGGAATCAAAAGAAAACAAATACTCGTGTCCTAGAAGACGTAACGTCCTTCCTCTCAAATAGCACTGGACCTTCCAATAGTACTCAACAGTGGGGTCTGAAGTCACCGGAAGAGACACTAGTGAAGGATGAAACAATTGGTTATAATGAGGGGTAGAGGGGGCATATCCCGAAAGAACTGGCGATACTTCCCAATAGCCACACAAAATCCAATCAAGGTGCAATTGCAGCCCACAATAGCCACCTGGGTAGATGTCCTAAAATTGGCCACTAGGTACCTCGGTCACAGTGCGACGTTTAGATTTTCGGCCTAAGAAATGGGCCACGGGCTGGATCCCGTCCAAGAGGTGGGTGCCTCAAGGGGGGACGCATAGAACAACCGTACCTCGGCCTTCGACCCTTCACGGGTATCTCCATGCCTTATGGTGATTGGAACACTGGACTTGGAGGATTTTGAAGTTCCCTATTTGTCAACTTCTATGTTTGAAAATGTGAGAACCAGATAATGGGGAGTTATTTGGATGCCTATCCCCGAAATCCTACCTAGACTAAAAACTTCTTTTGGTACCTCCTGTGGAGGAAAACTTAGTGAGTT
>ML784386.1:298866-313316 GCA_009831015.1 Picea engelmannii | reverse complement strand
CCTAAGTGCCTATGTTTGTTTGACTATCCCCTTTATAAGTTGAGGGGTCTAAGTGGTGCAGTATTTAGAGCATGCATAACATCATTCTTAAGAAGGAAAATGACTTTCCCCACATCCAAGACCTTACAATGTGAAATTTAGATGAAATGCGTGGCCCCTAGTGCATACACAGGCGCACAGAGCGCAGGCACACTATCCGAATTGAGACAGAAAGCGCATGTGCGCATATGAAGACTGTTGTTCAGGTGCATGCGTGCACGATGCACGTCTGTGGGGTGAAATACCCGTGCACCTGTGACAAACAACCGAGAGAGAAAATACGGATGGATTTCTCTCAATTCTCCCTTGAATTGACTGGTTAGCAGGTCGGCAGAGGCCGGTTTGTGCACCTGCAAGTTAAACAAATGAAAAGGAAAGCAAAATAAAACCAAATGAGGGAGGAATTGATACCTTCTCCCCAGTATGGTCGCCAATCTGTTTGCACACAATTCGTCACTTGGTGAGAAAATAAGGGGTGCTTACAGGCCCAGTTGGGTCTTGCTGAGCATGACATCTATAGAGGAAAGGGTTAGAAAAAGAACAACAAAACTATAAGCAAGAATTAAATTAAAACAAACTAAAACTATGAGCATATGGATAAAAAAATAACAAAGACGACAAGACCAATATCACCAATGTTTTTAGGCTGATCAATTGATGAAATCAAAGCACAATGAAGAAAGGGGACTGTGAGTCCCTTCTTTCCCCAATGGAAGGCTCTTGTGCCCTCACAAACTTGCTCTCCTTACAATAACAAAATGAGAATGATGGTGAAAGAACTCCTAGCACATCCACTCAATGGAGGGGTGGATAGCTCAATGAAATGGTGCTAATGTGTCATTGCCAAGGAGCGATTCCTTAAAACAATCTAAGCAACATAACATTACATGAAATTCCTTGAGAAAATGATGTTTCTTCATGGATTTTTATAGCATTGCATTGGGTGATTATGTAACTCCTGTGAGGTGTGAAAAGGGGCTCTTTAGGGCTTAATTAGGGAGTCAAATCGGCTTGGGAGCTGATCCATAAGTGGTTGGGAGGCCGACCAATTCCATAAATGCACCGTTTAACAGGTGCGCGGGTTTTTGCGCCAACAGCCGCGCATCATGCGCGCATTGTACGTTCCTATTTCGTGCATATGCGCGCGCACCCAACTTCTATAAAGCGCCCTTTTGATTTTTGGTTACTTTGTATAGTTTTTGACCTTTTTGCAATGCTGTGGAACTAATCCAGTGCCATGAATGACTTCATTACTGTTTGACGATGCTGAGTTCTTGTCGCCATGTGCAGATGAAATTTCAGTGATAACACATACATTCACAACTCCTTCGCTCAGGACATGTAATATAAGAAAGACTAACAAAACTGCAAGAAGACGTATATTGCGTCATAATAGTCCATAAACAAACATGCTCTTACAACCCATGTGAACATAAAAAATGCTACTTGAAATAGTTCACAGCAAAACCACGACACATGTGATTTCTTCTCTCTATCAAAAGTTGTCCCTGAGGGATTCTCCGTATTAACAATCAACAATAGTACATGAAAAATCTAGGGACAAATACTCAATTTTAGTTTACATTGTATTCCCAAAGTAGTTCAAAAGTGTACAATGTGTTATCACCCCATAAATTATGGGAATCAACTGATGACTTGGATATTATCTGTATCTAGTGTCTTTATTGACAAATGATTTTTCATTCTGCAAATAATAAGGAAAAAGAAAAAGAAAAGAAAAAAGAAAAAGAAAAGAAAAGAAAAGAAAAAGAAAAGAGGGCATAAAAGAATTGAAAAGAACAGCCCCATGCAATAATAGTAACATGGCCATACCTTTCAAGCATGGCCAAGTTCTTTTTAAATTTAATGTTGCTAGGTTAGTGAATAAATCTGACCAGACTGTCTAATCCTGGTCAGATAGCCCTTAGGTTAGATTAATGAATAAATCTGACCAGACTGTCTAATCCTGGTCAGATAGCCCTTAGGTAAAGTAATTTCTTAACCCAACAGTTTAATCTGGGTTAATTGTCCTAGGAAGATAGGTTAGCAGGTAGGTTAGTTGCTTCATTTGTTTCACCACCCATGTAACCAGATTGATGAAAATGCTACACCATGTCCCCTTTGCCTAAGAATAGTTTAGTTGATGTCCCCTTGGTGGTGTCTATGTGAAAAATTGGGAAAAACCCATAAAATGCTTTATATCCTAAGTTTTTCCCCAAGTACATACTTCTCCGCTCCCAGCTTATGTTTCCTGCACATCTCGACGGTTCTGATCTAGGCGCCAAGATATACGGTGCACAGCGCATTCCGGACCCCCCCGACCATTCTACTTTTCACCGGGAGGGGGGGGGGGTCCGGAATCGATAATAACATGAGTCCTCATCTGGACGGCTCAGGGAGGAGCGCTTAAGCCAATGGTCCACAATGGATTCCAGACCCCCCCGTTCGTTCTGCCTTTAACGGAGGGGGGGGGGTCCGGAATGAGTATTAAAAAGCGCTCTAAGATCTGCGGCCAGGAAATAAGCATGCAGATCTATGGATCACAATGAATTTCGGACCCCCCCTAGTGTTCTGGTTTTAACCAAAGGGGGGGGGGTACGGAATGAATATTCCTTTCAGCGGGCCCCTTGTTACTTGTGGCATAGTCCTATTGGTCCAGAAGTCCTATCCCCCACATGCTATCTGACAGCCTGTCACTCATGGACGTCATCCTCCACTGAGTCCACTTGTTCCACTTGCTCCCGGGGTCGTGTCACCTCCCATAACTGCTGTCAGTCCCTGTTGTCAGTACCTAACCCTCTTCACTCATGAAAAACCCCTTTTGGCGACTTTTACCTCCAATCACCAGCCTCCATGTCACCCATCCATATGCTTTGGCCACCGTCATCTGCCACCTCATCCCAAGTGGCCCGTTGTCCATTTATTATAGGATAACATACCCGTTATCCTGCTGACCAGTCTCCCACATCCAACCGACCCCAGTTTTGAATAAAAATACCGTTATGCCCCTTTCATTCGTTATTCATCCATCGAGCCAGAACACTTACATCTTATTCCTCCATTGCTTCCTCGTCACCTTCATCCACAACCAGTCGACCCCACTGACATATTGTTTATTGCAGGTACCGTTGCATAGATGGCGCCAAAGCCAAGACCAGCGGAAGGAGAAGAGAATCATTTTCTTCCTCCTCCTGTCGACTTGGACAAAATCCCGTTGGTTGATAAAGATAGATTGATCGCAGATACCATTTGCGATGTCGATTTTGCAGACCTCCAGTCATGGCTCTGAGAAGTGTTTCTAGATCAGAGCGATGAAATTGGACTCTAGGAGTCCAATTTACCCCTGTACCTTTTCCCCTAGATCCATCACTTTCCCGAATTCGCCCTCAAATGCCAAGCCCATTATATCCCCAACCAGAGGGCCATCGTCTCTTCATCTGGAGACGTCCTCTTCTTCATCACTCCCGAAGACATTGAACAGATGATGCAAATCCCCCATGCTGAATCTGTGTCCCCTTTCAATTTAAAATCCTCACTGAGTTATATCAGAAAATGACCTTTCCTTAGAGAGCTCAGATATTCGAGCTTTTCCTCCCCATTTCTGCTCAATTCCCTTCCACAAATCCCCCTTATCTTTCATCCATGTTCTCCACCAAAGGAAACCAAATCATTTCTTCCCTTTGTGCCCTTCATGGTTACTATTCTGACCAATGGGTAGATGAGCCCATCCTGGGTTTTCTGTCCATTTTCTCAAACGATGAAAAACCCACAACGCAGTTCGACTAAAACACCTTCTTGGCTGATAATATTCACGAACAATTCATGAATTTTGGCACAGAGGGCATGTTAAGATATTCTTCCATACTGGTGTACATGTTCGTTTACTTTCAAGCCGACAAATTTAGTTTCTCCATGCTGAAGATGGACGCAGACAGAAGGCCCCAGCCAGTTACAGCATGGATTTCTCTTCTGAAGCGTAACTCTGCTTAATACAACTTCAAAGCTTTCATTGATTAGTTTTACCACCCAGTGGTTAGCATGTTGAGTGGCAGGCCTGAGCCATGAATAAACGATGAAGTCCAGAGAATTCTGCATCTCTCGGACAACGCAAAGACAGGAGACTGGTACCTGTACCAAAACCACACCGAGATCAGAGTTTTTGGGTGCGAATTGGAACCTTACAAACTACCTCAATATGTGCCAGTAAGAATCTTTTCATTAGAATATATTAGGCAGATAATGAATTCAGATGACATTCATTTTGTTTCCCTGAAGAAGAAGCAACAATTGAGAATCAAGGGGAAGATTGGTTCTTTCATCTGCAATAGTCGAGGCGCAGGGGAAGAAGCGGATAGAATGTCGAAGGAGATGAAATTCTTTACGAGTTTCACATCGCCCTATGATCCATGCGGGATCATTTCAGAAGTGCGGGTGAGAAATAAGAATATCCCGTATATACATGAGTCTAGGCCCGAGATAGAAAAGTTTGCTAATCAGACAGTATGGGTGCCTGACACCTTAGTTGAGATGGAGCAGCAAGTGGAAGTGGAACAACAGACTCCCTCGAAGAGTGTGCCACCCACTACCACACCTCAGGTCCCGAAGGAAAAAAGGCCTCGAAAAGAGTCATCTCCACCTGTAATAGAGGTGTCATCAGAGGAGTTCCAAATGCACACCAAGAGGCCAAAGACAGTTTCAGCGCCTGGAACGACAGTAGAACAAGAAGTCCCGCCTACCATATTAACTACCCCAAAAATTAAGCCATTCATTCTACCTTTTGGTTCGAGCCAGCATAAGGCAATCACAACAGCAATACCAAAGAAATCCACAGATTCTCCCCTGGATACTCAGCCAAGCAAGACTAGGCCCAAGTTGGGCATTTTCGAGAAGTACAAATTGATCAAGAAGAAGAACCAGACCCTCACTAGCAGTACTTATGCCCAGTTTCGGAAGCAGTCGTCCAACGCTCAGCATAGGCTTCTTTAGACATTTGACACAGAAAAGGGTAGCATGCACATGTCCTACCTCCAGGCACAGGTATCGGATCCCAAGGTTATTTTAGACTACAAAAGGGCCATCTTCAAATTCCAGGCGAAGGACGTGCATCCAGCAGATCAGATGGATCTACACAAATAAACAGGGGAAATTATCTTTCACACATTGGCACACGCTTCAGCTTCTGTAGCAAAATTTCAGGTATCATTGAACAATGCTCAGACACAACTCAAGCTGGAGAAAATATCATCTTTCGCAAAAGACAACAGAATCAAGACGTTGGAAGAGCTGGTCCTCAAGATCGTGTACGACCCTGCAAACGTCAAAGCATCAAAAGAGATGTTAAAGAAGAAAAATGTAGACATCGCATCCTTAAGAAAACAGTTGAAGCTCCCTCCCATAGAGGACTCACAGGCAAAGGAGATAGCAGATAAAGAAGGTGAGAAGGATGAGATGCTAAATTTGCTCATGGAGAAAAATTCTCAGCTCAAAGAGATGGAGGCTGAGATTACTGAAAGAGAAAGAGCAGATGAAACCAATGGAAGTCATTCCATCGAGTGTTATTCCTATCTCAGGAGAAAGCACAACAACAGTGACAGTGATACCATCTGCAACACCAGTGTCACTACCAGAAGGAACAACAGACCTTGCCAAGTCCATGGAGAGGATGAACCTGCAAGAGACAGAAATCAACAGGCTTAAGAAAGAAGTGGAGAACCTCCAAGAGCTCAAAACTTCCTTCCAGACAAGCCTATCCAAAGAAAAGAAGGTAAATGAGCATCTCAGGAAGGAGTTACAGCAGCTCCAAAAGCAAACAATGGCAGGGAAAACTTTGGCCGAGGTCAAAGAGAATGTATGGACAGACATCACCAAGTCCATAAATGAAATATGGCCAATGATTCAAATCATGTTTGAACAAAATGAGTTGCTCCAGATGAGCAAACAGGCTGTTGAGAAAATCAGAGTGGATTTGGGAGACATGCCAGCACAAGCAAATGAGATCGTCAGGTTCCTGAATTCCAAGACCAGAGAGGAACTTGAAGAATTAAAAATCGAGGATAGAACAGAGACTATACTTGAGGTAAAAAGGGTTTTAACCAAGAGAAGTCTAATGCTTCAACTTGAGGAAAAGGTTCAAGTCATGGATCAAGGAGTACAGAAGTTCTTCAATAAGATTGATGCTCTCCAAAAGAAAGGCCTACCTGGTCTGAAGGTCATTAATGAAAAACTAATGACACTCCTTGATTACAAGAAGAGATTGGCTGAAGTGTCTAAGGACAGTTCCAAGTTTGCAGGGATACAAGGGAGCATCACAGGCAAAGAATTCATGGATGCCCTGCAGTTGGATATTAGTATCCAACACGATATTAGATATATATTCCTCATTAAGCCTACATTTGCTAAGTATACAGACATGGATGAAGTGTATCGAAGATTACTTAAAGTCACAGTGCCAAGTCATCTCAGATGGGAAGAACTTTGTGATCTATTAGATTAGCAGATGAGCTGTCACAATCCAGTCACCTGTCAAGCCAGAAGAGGTTGCAAAGGCACCTCGCCAACGGCCTACCCTAGAAATTCCGCATGCAGTTGTACCGAGTCATCAAGCAGTTTTGATTAGTTAAAGTAGTTAGACTAAAAATAGAATGAGCACGTCCTGATCAGTTATGACAGGAACGTTTGTATTTTGAATTATAAATACTTCATCTTTCGAAGTATTGAGGGTTGTTGATTCACACACCCTATCGCTATCAAACTGTAATATTTTTGAAGATATCTGCCATTAATAAAGAGGAGGCACTTTTACAGGATTCTTGCGTGTGTTCACTGGTGATGTTAATTTTCTAAGTTGAATGTTTTTCTTTCTCTGTAATCATTTTGTTTTATAGAACTAATCTTTAAGAGTAATGTAATGTTGCAGGATTTATCTTTGATACCCTGTTTCCGATTCTAAAGATTTTAATGTTTATCTTCTGATATTTTTGATTAAGAAATTCTTACCTGTTTGTTAGTTGAAGTTATTTTTCTTATCTTTTCTTCTATCCATCATTTAAATTACTAAAAGATCCAGTTGAGTACATTATCTTGCCCTGTGAAAGTCTTCTTTGGCGTTTATGGTTGTATCTCATAGTTGATTAAATACAGACCCCATAGCCCAATGGATGTGTATACTGTCTCAACCAATTTATAAACTCTTTGACAACAAAACCTACAGTTTCTTTACCTAGCCTAATATCTAAAACAAAAACATAGCTAAATCATATAGAGAGATCCCTCTCTGAAGCTGGAAGGGCTAGATCCCAGCTTTAAAAGCGGTTGGATAAAGTTACCTTTGTGGATTCTTTCTTTGTCAACCTCTAGGAAATTTACAGAGTGCTAACATAATGGCGACCATACTGGGGAGAACTAAAAATTGATAATTTCACATTTTCTTTCCCCTAAAAGAACGATAAACTTTGAGAAGAATGTAATGTTTAGAGGTTGATTAAACTTTGTACATTTTATTTTCAGACTCGCAAAATTAAAAAAATATATATATTATAAAAACCCAAAAATAGTTCTGGCTTCCAAGAAAGTTCATACTCGATCTCATCCAAACCCAGAACACGTGATAGTGTTATATAACCCCGAGCAGTTGCTCAGGCAAAAAACCTTAGCAGTTGATTCAGTGAGTCATACCTCCCTGCATATGTTTCCTTCCTTTTCCGGAGAACCAAATATCTCTCAAAACCTTGATCTTGATACCTTTCCACCCCGAAGCCTGGTTAGAACACGGTCTGAAACTTTTGTGATTGGACTTGTTTTTGACCCAACTGTGTTGCAACCCCGAACCCCTGAAGTCTTGTCTCCCATGACTAAACTACAAATCACTACCTCAGTACCGCTCAGTCCCCCCTCTTCCTCATCTTCGGTCGCTAACTCTCCGACCATCCAGGTTGTTGTTCCACCTCCTCCACCCATCATGGCAGCTCGATATGCTCCTTTGGTGTTGGCTGCGCCACTACATTCCATGCCCCAATACTACCAAACAAGACTTCCACAGTTCGATGCAACCGGACCTTTAAACGCCCAACAACATGTGGACAAAATGAATGATTACTTCGATTTGCAAGAAGTTGACGAGGCTGACGTGCAAATGTGATTGTTTGCCCAAATTCTAACAGGCGACGTCAAGAAATGGTTCAAAGCTTTACCTGCCGCCTCAGTTCCTGACCTTGTTGCGTTCCAAAGAAGTTTTCTTGACAGATGGGAGCTAAAGAAAAACCCTCTCTAGATCTTGTTGGAATATGAGAATATAAAAAGAAATCAAGGTGAGACGGTACAAGATTATTGCACCCGCTTTAATAACCTGTATAATGCAATCCCAACTGAAATCAAACCTCCACAGGGTTTGGCATTGATTAAATTCCCAGATGGATTTGATGCTAACATGTCTTACCAGTTAAGAGAAAGAAATGATGCCACCCTAGAGGACATGCAGAAAAGTGCTATTAGTGTGGAGGCCAATCTGTTGGCGAAAAGAGCCCGTCAGAGGTCAGAAAGGAGAGTCACGATCAAAGAAGAACCTTCCACGTCAACCACTGATTCCAAATGGGATTCTGTGGTCAGAAATTTGGAACTATTGCTGGAAAGAGTGAATGTGTCAGACAGAAATCCTCCGAGAGACAACACACCTGCACCTTCAATCCAGAATCCCAATTTTAGAAGAAACCCTCCTCAAATCAGACAGAGAGATCCAAGGGATCAAAGAGATCAAAGGGATCAGAGAGGTCCTGATCAACCGATTAGGCCTCCTCTACAAGAAAATTATGCTGATGAAGGAGGTGAAATGATTGAAGAGCTGGAAGACATACACATCAACCTCATGGGAATTCATGACAATGAGGCTATTTTCCTCACCCAAGAAGAGCAGGAACTCTTTCTGCTAAATCAAGCAAAGGTAAGTGCAGAAGCCAAAGATGCAGGACAACTGGCCTTTGAGAATGCTATTTTGGAGGTACATCGACAGTACAATTTACGGAGTAAGAAGGCAGAAGGGAGCTCTCCAAAGAAGGTCACTGAAAATAAGAAGGTAGTTCAAACCAAGGAGACCCCTGAGCCATCTACCGGGAAGAATTCTGAGAAAACTGCTGCTGAGAGAACTACTGCTGAGAAAACTGCTGTTGAGAAAACTGCTGCTGAGAAAGTCCCTGAGAAGAATAAAGTAGACGCTCCCATGAAGAAAAACATCACCATTTTAAAAAGACCATCACAGCCTGAGGTGTCACCTGTTAGCCCACCGAGTGCTTCTGAGCCAAACAATATGATGGACAAGCTAGAAATGATAAACCAAGGTAGAACTCTCACACCCTTTAGCCTGGAGGGGGAATTGGCCAAAATAAAAATTCCCATCCTGCTCACAGAGTTGATGAACAGAGACAGGTATCGTTCACAGGTAATAAAAGATCTGGCCATTGAACCTGACATAGGAACCAAGGCCTTGACTATTGGATCAATAACTTATTCAGACACTGTGAATCTTACTGACGATCATCCCAAACTCCTTTTTGGACTTGAGGTTGATGGTCGAGACGATACCGGTGATGTAGCTCCCTTTTACATCAGTTTAAACATACATGACTTGATATTACATAACTCTATGCTGGACTCAGATGCCTCACATAATCTGATGCCTAAAGAAGTAATGGAAAAACTGGCACTGGAGGTCACCAGACCATACAAGGATTTACACTCATTTGACTCCAGCAAAGTCAAATGTATTGGTTTAATCAAAGACCTATGCATCACCCTGGTTCAGATCCCTTCAAAAAGCATGGTAATGGACGTAGTGGTCGCAGACATCCCACCTAAGTATGGAATGTTGCTCTCCAGGTCTTGGGGAGCTAAGTTGAAAGGAACCCTGCAGCTGGATATGTCTTACGCCACTATCCCAGTGTTTGGGCAACAAAGGAGGTTATATAGAGAAACACTGATGAAGTACATGGTCAATAGCGAAGAGAAACCTCACAATTACCCCCTTTACTCTACACATTATGATCTAGATTCATTCATCTTGTACAATGATGGTGATACAGAAGAATTCCCCTCCAATTTCTGGAGTATGGATTTTGATGGGGCTATGAGTAAAGAAGGAGCAGGAGCTTGAGTCTGGCTGCATAATCATCGAAAAAGGTATTCATAAAATCATTCCTACAAATTAAATTTCCAGTGCACTAACAATGTTGTCGAGTATGAAGCGTTAATGCTCGGTCTGAAGCTGTTGAAAAAAGATGGTGCTAAGAAAATAATGGTAAGGGGTGACTCTGAATTAATAATCAAGAAAATTAAAGGTGAGTATGTTGCTAAACACCCGTGCCTTAGAGCCTACAGGAATGCTGTGCTTGATGCTTTGAAGTGTTTTAATGAGATTGACTTGCAGGTAATGCCGAGGGGACAAAATATTATGGCCGATGGATTGGCTACGTCAGCAGCCTCTTGCAAGATTCCTTTCACCAAACTCGCCCATACACTGTTGAAGTGAAATGCAGACCGACGGTTCCCGATAATATCAGGTACTGGCAAGTGTTTGGAAATGATGATCAGATAGAGGATTTTTTCCAATGCAAGAACGATTTTGAATGTACAAATATAGATTTAGAAGATGAAGACGAGAATGTAAATAATTCCGAGTCTGAAATAGATAGTGTGAACACTATATATTCAGGAGCACATACAGTAGTTTCAGGAGAGTTAGGGGATGACGAAATAGATGCCGATGTTTTACAGTTGAAAAGCAATATTTTACCTAGAGGTCTTGTTCCTTTAGAAGACTTGTTTGACAGTGACGATGTAGCCAAGAAACCCAAAATTGAAGCACACGGACAAGAGGTAGAAGAATGTAATATAGGGACCGAAGAGAAGCCTAGGATGGTCAAACTGTCCAAATCATTACCCCCAGAACAAAAGCTTAAATACATTGAGCTATTCAAAGAATATTCAGACATTTTTTCCTGGGGTTATGAAGATTTGAAAGCCTATGATACCAGCATCATACAACACAGGATTCCCATAAAGGAAGACCAAAAATGATTTAGGAAGAAACTTAGGAGGATAAATCCCAAGTTGCTCCCTCTGATAGAAAAAGAAATCAAGAAAATGTACGATTCCAAGATCATAGTCCCGCTACGTTTCTCTAAGTGGGTCTCTAATTTAGTCCCTACACGGAAGAAAATCGGGGAAATCAGGCTCTGTATTGATTTCCGAAATCTGAACAAAGTATCCCTGAAAGATAATTACCCATTACGGAAAATGGACCACCTCCTGCAAAGGGTGGTCGGGTCCAGTCGGATATCTCTGTTGGATGGCTTCTCGAGCTACAACCAGGTCCTAGTTCACCTGGATGATCAAGATAAAACCGCTTTTACCACACCATGGGCCACTTTCATGTATGTGAAGATGCTTTTTGGTCTGATGAACGCAGGAGCCACATTTCAGAGGGCAATGGATATCGCCTTCATGGAAGAATAAGGTAAGTTTATTGCCGTTTATTTATATGATGTGACTGTGTTTTCCAAATCTGATGATGAACACCTGCGACACCTTAGATGAGTTTTCGAGAAATGCATAAGGTTTGGGATTTCTTTAAATCCTAAGAAATGTCTTTTTGGGTTAGAAGAAGGCAAACTGATGGGACACATCATCTCTAAAGATGGAATCAAAATAGACCCCAACAGAATCAAGGCCATCCTAAAAGTAGAGCACCCCAGAAACCTCAAAGAACTATAGTCTTTTATCGGGCAAATTAACTTTCTATGAAGATTCATTCCCAATCTGGCCGAACTCCTCCGAAACATTACAAACACGCTTAAAAAGGATGTAAAAATAAAATGGGACTCTGAGTCCAGACAATCCTTCGAACAAGTCAAACGAGCACTCACAGAAGCCCTAGTTTTGATCAGTCCCGATTTTACTAAAGATTTTTATCTTTTTTCTTTTGCTTCTGAACATACTATAGCAGCGGTGTTACTGCAGAAGAACAATGAAGGGTATGAACAGCCCATAGCTTTCTTTAGCAAAGTTGTAAGAGATGTTTCCCTGAACTACAATATCATGGAGAAGCAATATTTTGCTTTGGTAAAATCTATAAAAGACTTTAGGGTCTACATTCTCCATTCCCACACCATAGCTTACGTTTCGAACGCGGTAGTAAAGGATATTCTAACACAGGACAACCCTGATGGAAGAAGGGGAAAATGGATTGTCGTAATTTTAGAATACGATATAGAGATTAAGCCCACAAAACTAATCAAAGGCCAAGGCCTTACTAAATTAATGGCTGAATCTAACTTCCAGGCTCTTGACATTAATTTTCTAGATGTTGCAGATGAACAGGGTGAGATGGCGACTCCAAACGTTAGAGAGGTATTTCTAAACTCTCCATGGTATGCAGACCTTATATTCGTTTTACAAAATTTACAAACTCCCCCTGGTTTAACTAAGACTAAAGCTAGATTTTTGAAGTTGAAGGCTTTGAAATTCTGTATTTTTGAAGGAAATTTATATTGGAAAGACCCTACAGGTATTCTTTTAAATTGTTTACTGAAAGATGAAGCTAATAAAGTGTTGCAGGAGTTTCATGCAGGAGAATGTGGTGGCCATTTGAACTGGAAGGTGACAGCGAACAAAATACTTAGAGCTGGATTCTACTGGCCTACCCTATTCACAGATGTACTTCAGAAGGTGACAACATGCCACCAGTGTCAACTATTTGTAGGCAAAAGGAAGCTCCTTCCTCTACCTCTGAAACCAATCTCAGTTGAGGCCCCTTTCCAACAATGGGGGCTCGATTTCATTGGAGAGATACACCCACCTTCTTTAGGCCAACACTGGTGGATTCTTACTGCCACCGATTATTTCACCAAGTGGATCGAGGTGATACCGAGCAGGCAAGCCACTGACTCAGTAATTATAAAATCCCTTGAAAACAATATTTTATCTCGTTTTTGTTGTCCTAGAAAGATTATCACCGACAATGCAGTTGCCTTTCGATCGAAGAAACTCATAGATTTTTGCAACCAATATCACATTGGTTTGGGGCATTCCACAACCTACTACCCTCAGGGGAATGGGTTGGCCGAGTCTTCAAAAAAAACTTTGGTGAATATCATCAAGAAAACATTGCAGGAAAAAAAAAATCATGGCACGATAAGTTGGTGTTTGCTTTATGGGTAGATAGACTGACCACCAAAAGGTCAATTGGCATGTCCCCTTACCAGCTGGTCTATGGTACAGAGGCAGTTTTCCCTACTTCTCTAGGAGTCCCGGTCATGAAATTACTTCAAGAGGTGCAAGCTGAGCCAAATGACTCACAGAGAAGAATCAACGAGATGATTCATTTGCAACAGACTACAGAAGAAGTTTTCAACAAAACACAGGTTGTCCAAGAAAACATCAAGAAGATCTTTGACAAATGAACCAAGGAGGATGATTTTGAGCTGGGAGACTTGGTGTTGAGATGGGATGCCAGGAATGAAGACAAAGGGAAACATGGAAAATTTGATAACCTGTGGACAGGTCCTTACATGATCCAAGCTTTCAGAGGAAACAATGCTTTCTTGCTAAACAACGTCGATGGGTCAGTTCTTCCAAGAGAACCTGTGAATGGCAGAATGCTGAAACATTATGTCCCACCTTAGTAAAAGATTTGAAGAACTCACCCTCCATTGTACATACCCGTTTAATTTTCATTTTGTGACTTGCATTTTCTGAATGGGAAACATTAGTCAGTCAGTTGAGGCCTGAAGAGAAGGCCCTAAGATGCTGACCATTGTTTTTCCAAGTTTTGAGAATAAGACCAATGACGGCTACAAGGCAGATATGTTCATAATGACAGGAACCAGGATTCTTGGCACTTAACAGGGCAAGTACCATCTCCAGGTGGAGCCGCTGTTATCACCCCATAAATTATGGGAATCAACTGATGACTTGGATATTATCTGTATCTAGTGTCTTTATTGACAAATGATTTTTCATTCTGCAAATAATAAGGAAAAATAAAAAGAAAAGAAAAAAGAAAAAGAAAAGAAAAAAGAAAAGAAAAGAAAAGAAAAAGAAAAGAGGGCATAAAAGAATTGAAAAGAAGAGCCCCATGCAATAATAGTAACTTGGCCATACCTTTCAAGAATGGCCAAGTTCTTTTTAAATTTAATGTTGCTAGGTTAGTGAATAAATCTGACCAGACTGTCTAATCCTGGTCAGATAGCCCTTAGGTTAGATTAATGAATAAATCTGACTAGACTGTCTAATCCTGGTCAGATAGCCCTTAGGTAGAGTAATTTCTTAACCCAACAGTTTAATCTGGGTTAATTGTCCTAGGAAGATAGGTTAGCAGGTAGGTTAGTTGCTTCATTTGTTTCACCACCCATGTAACCAGATTG